>JAULJZ010000002.1:2168259-2181047 GCA_032270985.1 Heliamphora pulchella | reverse complement strand
CTCAAAAACGTGACAAAAAATACCAGAAATAGCCCTAAATGGCACCGGAAACCTCCACAGTCGGTGCTGTTTTTGTGCCAAATTTTTTTGGTTGATTTTTGGACTTATTTTGGTGCTTTTTTACTACATAAAAACAAGATCTATGCCTTTATTTCATACCTCTATAATTTTATTTGTCAATTGTCTCCCATGTAGCTTCTATTACTCTTTCTAGTTTTATATAATACATTGGTTCTTGTAGTTGGATAGACCTGCTAGCCTTTTGATTTGAAAGCTAGACATTAATATATATACATTTTTATTTCTGAATTATTCGCTTTTTGTTATCCAAAACTAGCGAATTGCCCATGCCTAAACTCTAAAGGCACTATCAAACATAATTTGGCGGTGGTAGCACATTGACGGTGCATAGAGAGAGAATGGGCAATGGAGAGATGATGAATGAATTTTTCTAAAGAAAAACGGATTTGAAATGGGGTTTGCTAGAATAAGAGATGAAGATTTTAAATGGGTTTGTCAAGGCAGACATAGATGGAGGAGGAATGGACAGTAATTAAAATGATAAAATCAATCTCAACCTAAATTTTTTATGGCAATTAAATCCTGACAATTAAAGATATTTTAAGACATATGAGTTCTTAACCATAGGATCGAAGTTTGAATATATCTCAACCATTCAAAACGTGTTAGAGAAGAGATAACACATTTTGAAAAGTATGTTCTATCTTTATATATTGATGCCTCTGCTTCAAGGTTCTGAATATCTTTCTGAATATCTTGCTGGGATTGTCTACCATTTTTACTTGGTAAGATGGGAGAGATGGCCACCAAGTGTCTCAATTCCCCCCCTCATTTTATGCATATGAAGATTTATCTAAACAGAGTAGAATGCACGAGATTTATTTGCATTTTTTTAATCATTGTGACAACCCCACCTCCCCACCACCACTAAAGCCCCTGGGTCAATAAAGGACCAGCTTAAGGCTTTCCATATTGCAGGAGTTATGTCATGGTAAGACAGATGGTTGTAGAGCATAAAAATGGTGGAAGTCTACATTAATTGATAGTTGACCAATTTCTCTTCATTAGCGCCATAGGAACTTCTGTTGTGGTGGATCTTTATTTCAAATTTTATGTCTTGAACTCATAATCTTTTCTTCTCTATTTTCATTTTGACCGATTGAAGCCTTGCTTTGGACCTTGGGGTCCCCATTAGAAGTTCCCAGGAATTTTGGTTAACAACGTTATTTTATTGATACATTGTTTACTTGGAGGTTAAATTGCCAATTATATGTGTCCATGGTTGTGTTCGATTTTGTAACGCTGTATGTGTAATAGCAATTCCCGCATTTGAAGTTTATTTTTTTAACTCATTTAGATAAAGTCTCTCATTTATACTGCAAATTATATTTGCCCATGGTCGTGTTCAATTTGCTAATGCTGCATGTGTAAACAGCAATTCCCACATTTGAAGTTTATTTTTAACTCATTTTTTTAACTCATGTAAATTGCAATACCCGCATTGGTCTCTCATTTATATTTGCAGTTTTTTCGAAAATAACAATTTGTTAATTGTTTCAAAATTGGCAGTATTCATTTGTCCTTTTCCCCCTAATTCAAACCTGTTTGCCTGTTTTGGAGAGTTCTGAAATTTCATGTTTATGATTGATTAGGATCCTGCGTATTTTGTTCTTAAAGAAGATGCTTCCCCCTGCATTTTTGGTCCTATTGAGAAGCAGAGGTGGTCCTACGCTTGTGCAAAGCAATTGATTGAGAGGCTGATCTATGGTGAGTGAATTCGTTTGCTGCTCTGGGTGTTAGATGGCTTTTCTTAGTGTATTTTGTTTTTCACTTCTTTTCATTGGTCGCAGCTGAGGGTGCAGAGAACGATCTTGAATTCACAATTGTGAGACCTTTTAACTGGATTGGTCCCAGGATGGACTTCATTCCCGGCATTGATGGTCCCAGTGAAGGTGTTCCAAGAGTTCTGGCATGCTTTAGTAATGTTAGTTTAGTTTCTTCCATGACTTGAATTTGAAACATGCATTTTGTGTTCTGTAGTTTCCTTCGCTTTGTATTAATCTTGCCCTTTTCTTCTGCAGAATCTTCTTAGAGGAGAGCCTCTAAAGCTTGTAGATGGTGGCCAATCACAGAGAACCTTCGTTTATATCATGGATGCTATTGAAGCTGTTCTGCTGATGATTGTTCGTATACCATCGCTCCACTTTGATTTTATGAGGGTGCTTGTTAGAACTATTTTTCAGCTTTTAGCTTCTAATTTATAACAAGGTTAGAAAAATTCATATAGCTGTGCTTATAGCTCTTTATTTGTAGCTTATTATTCTAAATCAACAAACACAAATTTTACTAATTGAAGCTATAAGTCTATAGCTATAACAAACATTTCTAACTTATGCGTAAAGTTGTAAAATCATATTTTCAGTTATAATCTATAAGTTTATAATTTAAGCTACATGAAACACCGTCTATGTTGGCTTCCAAAAATAGTAGTTGACATGCCTGTTTTTCTCCCTCAGGAAAATCCAGTGAGGGCTAATGGTCAAATATTCAATGTTGGTAACCCAAACAATGAAGTTACTGTCAGGCAACTTGCTGAAATGATGACTGCGGTGAATGAGAATCATCTTTCATTTTTGGTGTTGCCCATTGTTTCTTGTATCCATTTTTCACAGTATTATTCTTGCATTTGACAGGTTTATTCAAAGGTAAGTGGTGAACCTCCTCTGGAAGTACCCACTATTGATATAAGCTCCAAAGAATTCTACGGTGAAGGGTACGACGATAGTGACAAGAGGATTCCTGACATGACCATAATCAATAGACAACTCAGTATTACCTCTTTCCATTCGCTTAGTTAAGAGAAAAAGAAAATGAAATGAAACAAACTTATTTATACATAATCATTATTCTTCAAAAAATGGATTTCTTCAACAAAAAAAGTTGTGCATTTTCTAATCATTTTCTTAAATCTAAAATGAAGTGGATTTCACTTTATTTTATATTCTTATTTTTTTAGTTTAGCCCTACTTTCCTTCCACAATCCTTAGCCCCAACCGGATTGGGATTCTCTGTCCTGAAATATTTATGTCCCTCTGTCCCAAGATATTCATAATGTCCTTACATCCCAATGCACTGCAAATCATTCGATCATGTCTCATGATTCTTGCGTCTTGAGATTTAAATTGAGTACAGTGCGTTGGGAATATTTTGGGACAGAAGATTCCATTCCGCTCCAATCATAGCAGTAGGAATTTTATACTAGTTTCAGGGTCAAGTCATTCTGACGTTGTGTGTGCCAGGTTGGAATCCCAAGACGTCGCTTTGGGACTTGCTTGAATCAACTCTTACTTATCAACACAGGACATATTCTGAGGCCATAAAGCAGGCCATTTCAAAGCCGGTTGCTTCCAGCTAAAGAAAGAAATGTTGCTGGGTTGCACCGGAGATGATAGTTTGACACGCATGGGAGCTGCTGGTTGACGATTGTTTGAATCCATTCGAAGGAGTAATCAAATATATTACTAGTCGGTTCATCTTCATTCTCATACACTACATATTTTTTCCGTCTTCCCTGTTTCCTGTTTTGCTGGTCGATATATCACAGGTTCTCAGAAGTTTGTTTTCTTGGACCGTGAACTTCATTGGGGAAGCATAATCGTAATGTTGATGTTAAGGATCTAGAGAGTTTTGGGGGCGTGACACGAGCGTAGCCTGTTCTGTTTTTGCAGGGATTTGTTTCGTTCCTCTATTTTGGCTATCTCCTTTAAAAGGAGTGTTTTGTATTATTTAATTGACCCATTCAGGACAATGTTTTTACTTGAGATATTATTTATTGATTTCATCACGTGTTTGTTGCCTTCTTTGCTTTCTTGAAGTTAAAATACTTAGAATGGTTTCTTGGTATTTTGGTAAAACATGTTTGGGCGAGTGTGCGGAATGGCCGGGAATGTAAGTGGCCAGGTGCTGTAACCGAGAGACAGGCCTTCCTCCCTCTCTATTTCTTATACGGGAAAAAATATATCATAAAAGTAATGGGAGTGTGAATATTTTAGACAGTTTTTAAAGTTTAAGAGAGAGATACTAATAAGAGTTATAGATAATATAACAAATAAAAAATAAGAATTGATGATTTAATATAATTAAAAATTCAAAATATAAAAAATGGAGATGAATAGTAAGAAATAAATATAATATTTTTATGTTTTAAATTTATTATGGCTTTAAAAATAAGATTTATACATATTCATATTTAATAAATATTTATTTTATGTAAACGAGGACGGATCGAGAGAAAATAGGGCAGGATAAGTAGAAAATTCGTAAATAACAGAGTGGACAGGTATGGCGAGACCAGAGAAATTGCCATTCCTATGTATCGCATCTTCTCAAGAGTGCTTCCTTCAAAACTCTGTTGGTTTCAACGAAAAATATTTTTTAAAAAATATTTTTTTGTATTTTTTAGAAAATGTTTTTTACATTTTTTTTATATTTGTTATGATAGAAATTAAAAGTCAACGAAAAATATTTTATAAGTTAATGTAAAATAAGTTGATTTTAGTGAAAAACGTTTTCTACCTTTTTAAGGCGAATTTTTTTTTTATTCTTACCATTGCACACTGCCAATGAAACTATTCTACCATTAGCACTACCAGTTTAGGATTCAAAGGGTTGAGGGTCCGGGGTCTGAGTTTTTGAATTTTTGGGGTTTTGAGAGTCCGAGGGTCCACGACTTTGGTGTTTCAAGGGTTCGGGGGTTTAAAGGTCTGGGGTCCAGAGCGTTTGAGGGTCTCGGGGTCCTGGGTGTCCTAAGGTTCTAGAGTTTGGGGTTCTGAGGTCTAGGGGTCCACGGTCCTAGGGGTTTGGGGATCCTTCGGGGTCTTAGAGTTTTGGAGTTTAGGGCTCCAGGCTCTAATGTCCCGGGATTCTAGGATCTAGGGGTCCACGGTCCTAGGGGTTTGGGGATAAGGGTGGGTATTGTGTTATGTTGTATTGTGTTCGTATCGTGTCGTGTCATGTCATGTCATATCGGGTTCGTGCTATAAAACTCTCAACATTAACCCTACTCATTTAGCTAAACGTATCACTTATTCTAACATTAACACTACTTGTTTATAAACGTATTAACATGTTTACAATCTGTTTAATAATAAATTTATATTTTTAATTTTTTATATATTTCAATCATAAAATTACATAAATTATAATAAATAAAGAGCTCCAAACAATGTGCAAAAAACATATAAATAATTCGATAGAAAAATAACATCAATCTGTGCATAAAAAACTCCATAGTTCAAACAATTGAAGAATTCTTTTTTACAAAAAATTAACTACAAAAATACCAGTATAACAATAACAAGTTTGCCAAGAACTCCAAAAAATTTACAAGGGCACACTAGCCATTTCTTACAATAAGAATAAGTTATACACATCATTAATTGCAATATATAATTTGTATTCAAATTGAATATGTATCTAAAATAAGTTACAAAATTGATTATATATTTACATGACCAAGAGTCAACATTAATTACATTGGTTGAATATTTTATTGATTCGGATTTAGTCACATTTTTATCTATAGTCATCTAACATCTTCTATGAGTTTTTTCAATTACATTTTTTCAAGTATTACATAACAATTATCTTTTTCTTCAAACAACTAATTCCTAGTGCATATCAAAACCTCAATAATTTGAGACCTTAGATCACTACGATATTGATTAAGAACTCAACCATCAATACAAAATGCAAATTCTGAAGTAATTGTAGAAATAAGAATACTTAACACATCACGAGCCATCATAGTAAGTTATAGGTACCGATATTGATGAGCTTTCCAAAAAACAAGTACATCAATTTTTTTCCTTCTATCATGCTTCGGCTCATGCAAATATAATTCTAGTTAACTCTTTTATTCAATCTCAATATTCAGCAAATGGATTAATATATCAATCTCAATATTTACAAAAAAGCTTCAATAACTAATACCCAAAAGTTCTTTATTATTGTTCAAAATAAAACATTTGCAACCAAAAGTATGAAAATAACTGATATTGAGTTTTCTTTCTTTCCATAACTCATATGGAGTTTTCTTAAGAGAAACCCAAATCATAGTTCTTTTCACAACGTAACAAGTTGTATTCACAGTCTCGGCTCAGAAGTACATTGGTAGGTTGTTTTCACAGAGCATGATTCTAACAATTTCTTCTGGAGTCTTATTCTTCCTCTCAACAACATCATTTTGTTAAGGGGTTTTAGGAGCAGAGAAGTTATGGTCTATATTACTTTCATCACAAATTTTTTTAAAAACTTTGTTTTTAAATTCTCCACCATGATCACTTCTAATACTTGTGATTTGAAAACCTTTTTCATTTTGAATCCTTCGAGACAGTTTGGAAAAAATAGAAAATGTTTTATCCTTATGAGTTAGAAATAACACCAAAATATATCTAGAGAAATCATCAATCACAACAAATGTATATCTCTTGCCTCCAAGATTAACCGTCCTTGTTGGACCAAATAAATCCATATGCAACAGTTGTAATAGTCTAGAAGTTGAAATCACCATTTTTTATTGTTAAGAACTTCTCACTTGTTTGCCTTGTTGACATGCATCACAGATATTATCTTTTTCAAATTTGAGTTGAGGCAAAGCAATTACCAACTCCTTTTTCAAAAGTTTTGAAATCAAAATCATGTGAGAATATTCAAGTCTTCTGTTAGGGTTGGTGTACTGAAAATCATATTTTTAGTATTTAATTTTATTTTAATAAAATTAAGTTTTTATTTTATGAGAATCTTTATGAGCAATGTATGTATATCATTTTTTTGTTATGCATGGATGTCCAATATTTTATATAGTATTTAATCAGGTATGTAGAGTACGGCTTACACATAGAAGATAAGATTTTAGGTTCTTACATAATATAAGTTTTATATTCACACTTTTGATGAAAATGAATATACCATCTGTACGACTGTAGTACAGAGTTTTAGTAGGTCCGTCTTGGTTACAAGGAACAGATAATAGCGTCGTCTATTGTTCCAACTCTCTGTGCTAGTACACTTTGTGTGTATTGAATAAGACATTTTGGGTAATTAATTTTATACTGGTCATATATAAATTAATTCACACCACAAGATTATTATGAATAGTGCTTATACTTTTAATTTTGAAATAATTATTGATTTACGAATATTTAATATTTGTTATTTTGATTCATTAGAGAGTGTGATCGTATATGGGTCTATATTTCTGGTGAGTTGGATGACGGTATTATTTATATGGCGAATATTAATTATTGACGGAATCTACGTCCCGAAAGATCGGGATTGACGATACCCACTTAAGGAAGCTTATAAGTTTTGACCGGGATAAACCCTGCAGGTGAATTTAATTAGTCGGTGGTCATATAAGTTAAGCAGAAGGGCTTAAAGAATATCAAGATGCCGATTAAATCAAATTGTTAATAATTAAATTTAATTAACAAGTATCGAGAATCTTAACGGGGGGACAAATGGTAAGTATTTAATAATAAGAGCTCAATACTAGATGGTCTTGAGATTATGGGTCAGAGTGCAATTATAGTTCTTTAGTGATGTGAACTGTAATTCAGTGTTTTATAGAAATTACAGAAACCGCTGCTAGTATTCCATAATTGCAAATACCTATATGAGGTTTGCTTAATTGTGAAAACTGCTGATATGTGTATGTATTATACTGAAAATTTTACTCATAATTACTCTTTAGGTCCCTGCTGTAGCCTCATAAATATGTGGGTAGGCTGAACCAGTTTCATAACTTGTCTTCCAAGACTAAAATAGTCTTAGTTCTACTGGCACGAGTTCCCGGAGGATTATAACCCGCACTATATCTGGGAATCGCATAAGGGAATACAGTAGAAGATCTGACATGAGCTTCAACTTGGATTCAAATCGTAGTTAAATATTCGATCGGTAAAATGGCATTCTTCTAAATTAACTTCGAATGCACGGATTTTACTTTGATCATTTGTCATCAAAAATTTTATATGGAGCCCATTTTGGCGATTACTCGTCCAGTTAATTTTTTTCGTTAATCGTTTGCAAAAATAAAGATCTTAGCAGTCTTACCTCTAACAATTGGTATCAGAGTCGTTTTATTTTTTGTTTTTGGTTATCGGGGCCGAATAGTTTTAAAACTGTTTCTAACTTTGTTTTGCAGGCGTTCTAATTCCGATTTTATGTATCGTCATTTATTTTTCATGTTTGATTGAATAGTGTGAATGATGATTATTTTTTTAATCATGGGAGTTGACCGTGATATATCGAATGTAATAGCTAGTTTCTATTTTTAAAATATCTGTTTAGATTATTTAAGAACAGGTTGAACATATCCAAGAACAGAGGCAGCACCGGCGGTCGTTTGAATTTTTACGGGCCACGAATCGCAGAATTTTTTTACATTATTTATGAATAAAAAATAATATAAGAAACAAGTCAAAAATAGCGAGAAAAAATTACCAAAATAGCTCGGTTCCGACGGCTTTGCCGGTGACAAATTTTATAATTTTTGGGCCATTTTTGGGACTATTTTTAGGTAATTTTTTAAATATAAAATTACAGTAAAACGTACCTCAAAATTCTATAAAAAAATAAAAAAAAACTGAGCCAAAATTACAACCCAAACAAGTGGCAAACAGGCCGGCGGTGGCAGTAGATTCTAGGCTGTTTTTTGATAGTTTTTCGGGCTGTATTCGATCAATTTTTTTATAGAAATATTTTACTTTTCGAGAGCTTTTCAATGGTATAAAGAACGTCGAAAACAGAGTTCGGATGAGGCCGGAATGGCCTCGGGAAGTTAGCGGTTCCAGGCGGCGGTGCTGGGATGCGGCGGTGCTGGGGTGCGGCGGCAGTTGCTTTGGACAATTTTTTCTGCAGGTTTTGGGCTGTTTTCGAGCAGACTTTTTAGTAAAAAATATTACTTTTCGAGGGCTTTCTTTTGATATAAAGTACGTCAAAAATCGAGTTCGAAAAGAGGTCGAAAGAACCTCGGGAAGTTGGCGACGCAGTGTTGTGGCGGGCAGTAGCATTTTTTTAGATTCGGACCGTTTTTTTGACTGTTTTTCGTACTAGTTTCAAAAAAAAAATTTGACAAAAAATCTCATATTTTGAGAGTTTTTCAACGGTATAAAACTTGTCAAAAACAGAACTCGGATGAGGTGGCAGGAGCCGCCTGAAGGTGGCAACAAGGTGGTGTCGGCAGTGGCTGGTGGTTGCCGGTGACTTTCTCTCTCTCAGGGCTGATTTGATATATATTTTGATATATACAAGACTGATATGATATATATTGATATATCAGATAGTATCAAGAAAGCCTGATGCAATCAGGACACAAGAAAAAGAGATAAAAGAGAATTATTACAGCTTATCCTCTTCAGGAGACTGAAACGTCTCAGCATTTCATTTGGATCATAAAATCGGGATATATGCACATCGTTTTTATATATATATGAACTGCGTGGATGATTGCATATATGTTTTATTTATCCAGTTAATTTAATTAATTCAAAAATTTGATTTTAATTAAAATAATTTGTAATGAAAAATAAAATAAATTTTTTTAATTAATTAATTTTATTTAAATAGAAAAACTTTAGATATTTTATTTTTTACAAAATATCACGTTTAAGATGATTTTTTTTAAAATCAAATATTTTGAAAAAACGTGAAAATTAATTCTGGATTTTAAAATAATTAAATAGAAAAATATTTAATCGAAATAAATTATTATTTTTTTAAAAATGTTGAATTAAAAATAAAATAAATAAATGCCTTTAATCACTACCTTAGCTGAAAAGCTGAAGAAAAAACTGTGTATTTATTAAATTTTATTTATTACGCATTTAAACACCAAAAGATGATTTAATAAACAAGAATCTTTAGAATCGTATACACGAAAAGATATTTGATTCTTTCAGATCGTGTGTTTTTCAAAATTAATAAATTTATTTTAATTAAATGGATCTTTATAACCTTAAAAAATATTTTAAAAATCTAAGTGGGAGAGAAAATTTATTCACAGATAAATTTCGCAATCTCCATCACCAGTTTGCAGGCGATGCAATTAAATCCTGCGTATCGGTAGTTTGGCCTTTCTTCCCAACGGACAGATTAATTGCGGTATCGCCAGTACAAATCTCATTTAGGGATAATTCTTGATGATTATTAGTGTGGATCACTTCTCCATCTGAAGGGTTCGTTGCGAAGCGATTGATTTGGGATTGTGTGATGGTTAACACTTAGCTGTATATAATAGTATCTTCTCTATCTGAATCACTGCTATTATATATTGGACCGAAGTTATGTCAGCTATTTAATTTCACTTGACATGGTCAGTTGCCTAGATAGTAAAATTAAAAGAAATTGGCCTGTTTGATCTTATGAAGGATAGTAGACATCCTCCCATTGAGGTATACTATTCTCAGGTTACCAGGCTGCTGGCGAATTAATTTTAAAATGGTAGAGGGAACCAAATTAAAATGAATTTAAAGTTTTGCTCATCATAATTAATAATTTTTTTAATTATGTAATTCTTAGAATTAAAATAACTTTCAACCCACTCACTTCAATACTTAAAGAAAATAAACTTACGAGACCAAATTTTATTGACTAAAAAAGTAACTTTGACATAACTTTAACTACCAATGGTGTTCCTTCAATACTAGAAAATGTGTTTGTTTCTAAAAATTTTTTTTTCTCGGGGCCGAAAGGCATATAGAAGAAATAGGTTCAGAAATAGGGAGACACGGTTTTCAGAATAGTTAGTGGGCCACAGACTGGTGTGAAAAAGCCGAAAGGAAAATATTTTCACTGCAACCAGACACGGAACTGAAAAAAGTTATGTCTAGTATTTCTCAGAAGAAAGAACAAATATGGTAATTTCTGTTAACTGGTAGTAGAAACATGCTTAGCGGTGTTTTTTACCGGTACCTGGTGTGTAGATACGGGAGACACTAATCATGTCTGCAATTCGTTGCAGGGGCTACAAGAAATTCGATAACTTAGTGATGATGAGATTTACCTACATATGGACAATAATACAAAGGTAACAACAGTTGCAGTAGGAGATGTCACTCTCAGTTTTGGTAGAGTTCGAGTTTTAATATTGAGAGATTGTCTTTATGTACCTACCATTAGAATGAACTTAGTTTTCATTTTTGGATTGGCTAAAGACAAATATTTAGTTTATTTTAATAACTCTGTGGTTATTAAGAATAATAAACGGTTTATCTGTTCTGGTACATTGGTAGATGATCTTTATATTATTACTCCAATCTCTCATACACTACTACTAACTGAAATGAATAGCACATCTATATTACCATATAAGATAAAATTTTCTTCTTTAATGAACCAAATATTTATTTGGCACTTACGCTTGGGTCATATTAATCTAAAAAAGATAAACAGACTGGTAGCCGGTGGACCTTTGAATTCATTAGAAGTAGAGGCACTTCCAGTTTGTGAATCTTGCTTAGAAGGTAAAATGACCAAAAGGCCCTTTTTGGCCAAAGGCTATAGAGCTAAAGAACCTTTAGAACTAGTTCATTATGATGTGTGTGGTCCTATGACAATCCGAGCTAGAGGTGATTTTGAGTACTTCATTAATTTCATTGATGACTACTCAATGTATGGATACATTTACCTGATGCACTGTAAGTCTGAATGCTTTGAAAAATTTAAAATTCAAGGCAGATGTGGAGAAATATCTGGGTAAAAGTATCAAATCACTACGATCCGACCGTGATGGAAAATACCTCTTTGGAGAGTTTAAGGACTACTTTTCCTTAGAAGGGATTACATTCCAGTTGACTACACCTAGCACTCCGCGGCAGAATGGTGTAGCATAAAGAAGGAATATGACTCTTATGGAAATGGTAAGGTTCATAACGAGTTATTCGGGTTTACCTGATTCGTTTTGAAAACTCGCTTTAGCGACAGCGGCTTGCATTCTGAACTTGGTACCTTCTAAGTCAATACCTTCTACTCCCACAGAATTGTGGATCGGGCGTAAGTCTAGTCTGAAACACATTCGAATTTGGGGGTGTCCAGTACATGTGCTGAAAGAGAATGCAGGTAAGTTAGAACTGAGAACACAAGTCAGTTTCTTTATAGGATATTCTAAGGGAACAAAGGGTGGTCTATTTTATAATTTTAAGGATCAGAAAGTCATTGTTAGCACCAATATTCGATTCTTGGAAGAAGATTAAATTATGGACTACATGTCCAATAGCAAAATTGTTCTGAAAGAACTGAGAAAAAATACCAGTAGAACGAAAGAATAAGTTACTGATATTCCATTGCCTCGTCGTAGTAGAAGGATTATCGGGACATGTGCAAATCAAGAACAGAGTGCTGATGCACAGGGTTCAGATTCTGCACAGCGTGTTACTACTAGTACATAGGCATATGTAGTGGCTCGTCGTAGTGGGAGGATTGTTCATCAACCTGATCGGTATATGTTCTTGGGAGAGTATTTTGACAAGATCCCGGCACAACTGGATACAGAACCCTGCAACTACAATGAAGCACTTCAAGACAAAGATGCAATTCTTTGGCAAAGAGTTATAAATTTAGAGATAGAATCTATGTATTCTAATTAAGTCTGAGAACTTGTAGAACCACCCAAAGGGATAAAACCCATTGGATGTAAGTGAATCTACAAGAGGAAGAGAGGAGTAGATGGAAAGGTTGAAATCTTCAAAACTAGACTTGTTGCTAAA
>JAULJZ010000002.1:2119202-2164721 GCA_032270985.1 Heliamphora pulchella | reverse complement strand
GAGAGAGAGAGAGAGAGTTAACAGAGACGGAAAGAGGGGAAAGATAGAGAGACCGCGTCGTCGGTGGGTGGAGGTAGGTGGCCAGTTTGGCGCCGGTTGATCGTGGTTGGCGGCGGCGTCGGTGTACTGTGCCGTGAGGGGGTTCGACGTCTGCTTCAGTTTTGAAGCTGTGGAAGAAGCTTAAAGCTTCTAGACCGAGTATATATTATATATGTATATACAAGATTATATTAAGGCTCAAGTCTCAGAAGAGAATAGGAGAAAGGAAGCTCAGAAGATTATGCGTAAATTGAGTCCGACGAGGTATATATAGCTGTGGATATGAGACAGCTGGGTTTACGCATGTTAAGCCGGCTTATTCAGGTGCCAAAGTGTACGGCTGATAAAATTTATTTTTGATGTAAAATTTTTAATTTAGAAAAATATAAAAATTTAGGAATAAATTTTTAATATATTTTTATGAATTATTGTATAGTTAAATTATTCGTTAAGATTTTTTATTTATTTAATATTTTTCTATCACGATTTTTTGATTACTACTATTTTCAACAGCTGTAAAATTTTAATTCTAGAAAATTTTTAAAAATTTGAGATAAGCTTGTTATGTTATTTTATGATTTACCATTGCGTCGAATTTTGCGAGAAAATGTTCTAACTAATAATTATTTCAATTCTTTATTAATTAAAATTTTAATAAATGTAAATTTTTAGATTTAAATTTCAAACTTTAACATAAGGTTTTACTAAATTATTCTAGGTCTATAATTATTTATTTATTTATTTGTTTATTTTTTTATTTTTTTTAAATCGGGTGTCACATGGTAACTCTATTGAATCGCTACATGAGCATCGACCTTGGTGTCCAGGAGATTCTATATTGCTATTCAATCTTTGAGACAACTAAGGGCCTGAGCAAATACTACCCCAAAGCCAAGGACAACCGGAACATTGTGCTCGATCTCAAGAACTTCCACAAGGGCGACCATGAAGACTTCATCGTGGTCGGAGGGAATTGGCAGCTCAGGCCTAGCGTCCACGATCCCCGTGCGCGGCTTTGTCTGACCAGGCCGGGATCCCCAAGTACCCGAGCTCGTCTTCCATTGTTCTTTTTAAGATTTTCTCTTGTCACAACCTCTTTTGATTGTATGCTCGGTACTAATACGTTTCTTTTCAGGTGCCCATTGCAACACGTCTGCTGCTCGAGATAGGAAGGACAACAGGATCAACTTCGATTACATAAAGCGGGTGCTCAATTGGGACCACACTGCGTGTCATTTCTCGAGGTTGTTCAACGACGTCCCCATCTGACTTGATGAGCTCGGACACCGTCTCATCCCCGTAGAGGACGAACAAGCCGAAGACGCTCAGGATGAAACCACTCCGAGCAGCAGAGCCTCTACTTCTAGGGATACAACATCCAAGGACTTATCCAGCCGATCAAGCTCATCCTGAGGCGCAGGCAGGATGTTACAGCGCAATCTCGTGAATTTTCTCCTCGGGAACCTTCAGCCCTCATTTGCTCAGAGGGGCTCTTTTCCCCCGACCAGCACTTCATCCACCTCCCTCATCGCTCCTTGGGCTACCCCCCTTCCCCAACTTCTGGCACCGGCCGTCCAGAAAAAGAGGGCCACCGCAACAGAAGTGGCCGAGCACCAAGTGCGCAGGCATACTGAATCCGACCCGCCACCGCCCGTGCAGATCACAACAGTAGAGGTGACTCGAGCTTTCGAGGTAACTCGCGCTTTTGAGGTACTCACTTTCACTCCGGCGTACCGTGCCAAGCCTCTCACTGCGTAGGATTTTGCACAGGAAACCCTCCATGCGACGTGGGCATTGGCAAAGAGTCTCTGTCTGCCTAGGGACAAAGTGAAGTACGAGGCCCTCCCGGATGCCTCGATTGCCAAGCAGGCCACACAACATGCCGTCATGGTAAGTTCCTGGGCTTCAATAACTTGTAGTTTATTTCATACTTCATACATATCCGAGCTAACACTTTTCAACCGCGCAGGGCCTACAAATGGGGATGGAGGCCGTCGAGTAGTGAAATAGGCCGAGGGAGAGATACGACCTCATGCACGTGGAGGCGCTTAAGGTGAAGAAGGACAATAAGATCCTCCGTGCTCAGCTAGGGGAGCCGTCGAAGGCCAAGGAGGATGCCACGCTCTGAGAAGCCTTCGCACTAGACACCATGAAGGAGCACGGGACAAATCTTGCTTCTGTGCTGAAAAGCGAAGATGAACTTCAGAAGGCTTATGTCAAGCTCGATCTTTCCTCTGCCCGTACAACGAAAGATCAATGGGATGCCAGGTGTAACAAGGTCGGGGATGATTACGAGGCCCAAGTCCTCGCCTTGCAGAACCGTATCTTTAAGATGGGCTAGAATGTTGCACTCAACGCTACAGCCATTGTCGAGGACTCCGAACTGTGTAGGATTGTTCCTTGGCTCCAACCGTTTATGCCCTTTCTAGCTGCTCTTGCTTACCACATTGGGCAGGCACTGCTGCCTGTACAGGTCGTGGAGGTCCCCCCATCTCCATCGCTGCCACGGTGGCACCAGGACAGTGAAATCCTCCGTCTCCTGACCAAGAACACGTTCCGTTCCCTCCTCCTCCTGAGCAAGATGCGGCTAGGGTTAGGAATGAGGATGCTTTTGAGAAGGTCGAGCCGCTCTGGTCGGAATCCCGAGCAATCGATCTAAATGCACCAGTGTACCTCACCTTAGACGATGATGAGCTGAATCAAGTGGGTGGAGTTGCTGGAGTTGAGGGCACTGCGTAGGAGGTCGTCGATGAGAAAGGGGTGGCTGGGGAGATTCCTGTTCTAGAGGAGACTGACCATGCCAATATCCCCAATGCTGCTCAGATCTAAAAGTTTATTTTTCGTTGTTTTTGTTTCATCAGATACTTGTTTATGTCGGTTCCATTTTCTCTTAAGTCTACGGTGCACGGCCTCGTTCCATCTTTGAGGTCGGCTCACCATATTTGTACTTACCTAATGCTAATAAAAATGAAAATTTTGTTCGGTTCATGTGCAGTATTAACTTGTAAATTTCCACTTTACTTTTAGCATCTCGCATTTGTACATTGCTTAGGGTGAACCAATCTCTGGGTCCCACGCCGTGCCGAGCCAGATTATGCACTTGGCCGAGCTAGGTCCCCATGCCAAGCCAAGCTAGACATGATACCGAGCCGAGCTTGGTCTTTCATCTAGTCGAACTAGGATGCTTATGCCTTGGTGTTCTCAATTGGGTCCTAGGTGTTGAGCCGAGCTAGGCCTTTCGTCTAGCCGAGCTAGGACACTTCTGGTTTAAGTCCGAGGATCTCTCAACAAATTTGTAGAAAACTCGAAATTACATGTTCCAAGAATTCATTGATTTGTGCCCGACTGAGACTTTTGCCAGGACTTTTGTTTAGTTGAGCTCGGTACGCACCTAGCCAAGCTAGGTCATTTGCCTATACGAGCTGGAATACTTGTGCCATTTTGAAACTAAATGGGCCTTAGGTGCCTGATTGAGCTTGCCCTCTAACCGAGCAAGGTCTTGCGTATAACGAGTTAGGTCCTTTATCTAGCTAAGCTATGATACTCGGGGCCTGGCTGAGCTAGGTCTGTCATCCGGCCAAGCCAAGAAATTGGAATATGAATCAAAAGATCTCTCAACAGAAGATGTAGAAATCTCGAAATTACCATGTTTTTCATTGTCATGGTATGTGCTCGGTTGTGACCGATTGGGACAGTGAAGGCCTCTATTGCCTAAATTCTTTCCTTAAGAAAACTAGGACCTTCTTGCCTAACCGAGCTAGGAATTTCTTGCCCAGGTTTGGCTCTAGGCCAACTGGGACTTTTCTTGCCCATCCATGCCAGGACTCTTTTGCCCGGGATTGACTCAAGATAAATTAGGACTTATTGCCTAGCCGTGCTAGGACTTTCTTGCCCAGGTTTGACTCGAGATCAACTAGGACTTTTATTGTCCAACCGCTCTAGAACTTTCTTGCCCAGGTTTGACTCGAGGTCAACTGGGACTTTTATTGCCCAATCGTGCTAGGACTTTTTTGCCCAGGCTTGACTCGAGGTCAACTGGAACTTTTACTACCTAGCTGTGCTAGGACTTTCTTATCCAGGCTTGATTCGAGGTCAACTGGAACTTTTATTGCCTAGCCGTGCTAGGACTTTTTTACCCGGACGTGACTCAAGGTCAACTGAGACTTTTATTGCGTAGTCGTGCTAGGACTTTCTTGCCTAGGCTTAACTCACGGTCAACTGGGATTTTTCATGAAACGTTGCAATGTATACACAAGTTTTTGAGAAAGGCAGCGTTGATTGTCATCCAAAAATGAATTTATAATCGAGACTTTAGTGATAAAAGTTTCTTAAATTCTGAGCATTCCAAGGCCTTGGGATTTGCTTTCCCTCTAAATCTTCTAGTCTGTACGTTCTCGTGCCTGTGATTGATACGACCTTGTACGGGCCCTCCTAGGTCAGGCCGAGCTTGCCATCAAGAGGGTCCTTTGTATTAAGCAAGAACTTCCTAAGCACCAGTTCACCAACCTGGAAGTTTTTATGGTTGTGTGCTTGTTGTAAAATTTTGAGAGCTGTTGGTGGTAAGCTGCCAGTTTGACCAAAGCTTGCTTATTCCTTTCCTCAGCTAGATCCAGGTCCCAAGCAATGCTGAGGCTGTTGTTCTCGGACTCAAAAACTTCAGTTCTGATGGTAGGCATTCCTACTTCCAGGGGGATTATGCTTCCATGACATAGGCCATAGCAAATGTTGTTTCCTTTGTTGAACTCGTAGGAGTTGTACAGTATGTCCATAGCATTGGGGGGAGCTCGTCCACCCATTTTTCCTTGGCTTTCTCCAGCTTTCTCTTGAGCCCAAATAGGAGAGTTTTATTCGAGATCTCCGCTTTGCCATTGCTTTGATGGAATGAAGGGGTTGAGAAATAGTTCTTTATTTCCAAGCCCGAACAGAAGGTCTTGAACAAGGAGTTGTCGAACTGCTTTCCATTATCTGCAACTATTGTTGGAGGCAAACTACCAAGATCATTGATTTGAATATGATCTTTTGATAAAAAAAATACTAGACGGTCAATCGCCAAAATAGGCTCCAATTTAAAACTTTTTGATGTCGAACAATCAAAATAAAACTTGTACTCCTAAAGTTAGATTTTGGATTATACCTTTCGAAATTTGGTAGAATGATTTCGGTTACTGTAACAATTACGAATGTGAATCATTCGAGTTGAAGCCCCGATCAAGCTTTTTACTGTATTCTCGGATGCGAATCACGAACGTAGGGTGGGCTACGATCTATCGTGATCTTGAACCTGCTAATCTAGCTTCTTAGGATTTACGTGGAAACCTAATTCACAAAGTGTGGAATAATAATATGGGTTAGGGTTAGCATAACCGCATATATATAGGGTTGCAGGAAGGACCTGTGGAGTAAATATGACTTGAACTTCTAATGTAATTATGAAAACTCGCCTGCCCCTACGACACTTGCATAAAAATATAAATTACAATTCACACCACTAAAGAATAGTAATTGCACTCCCAATCACATTCTCAAAACTGATTATTCGAGGTCTTGTTATTAAATGCTTAACTCATCTCCCCACGTTAAGATTATCGATACCTGGCAATTAAATTTAATTATTGACAATTTAATTTAATTGGCTTCTTAAAAATTTTTAAGCCTTTTCGCTTAACTTATTTGATTGCTGGATAATTAAATCCACCTGCCGGTTTGGTTCGGTCAAAACTTATAAACTTCTTTAAGGGAGTATCGTCAATCCCGAATAATCGGGATGTGAATTTCTTTAATAATTAATATTCACCATATATTTAATACCACTATCCAACTCACCAGTAACATTGACCCGTAAAAGATCGCATCCTCTAATAAATCAAAACAACAAATATTAAATATACGCGAATAATAATTATTTTGGGATTAAGAGCATAAGCACTCATAATAATTTTAGGGTGTGAATTAATTTACATAACTAGTATAAAATTAATTACCCCAATGTGGTCCTGTTCAATACATAAAATGTACTAACACAGAGAGTCGGATCAATAAACGACACTATTATCTGTTCCTCGTAATCAAGACAGGCCTACTAAAACTCTTTGCTACAGTCGTAATGATGGTTTGTCTAAATCTATCTAAATTGTGAACCATAAACTTATATTCTGTAAGATCCTATAATCTGATCTTCTGTGTGTAATTCATACTCTACACACCAGATTAAATACTGTATAGAATAAAGGACATCCATGCATAATATTAAAGAAATGATATTGCATACATTGCTCGTTAAGATTCTCATAAAATAGAAAATAATTTTATTAAGGAATAAAATAAAATATTAAAACCAACAAAATTCATGGTTTCTTAGTATACAATACTGACAATCTCCCACTTATACTTAGAACCATGCTACCATACATCTGACTCCCATGCTCTCTACATGACTATCAAAAATTTTAGCCGGTAGGCTCTTTGTAAAGGATCTGCAAGGTTGTCATCTGTTACAATCTTGGTCACAGCATCAACACCTCTCTATACAATTTCTCATATTAGGTAATATTTATGCTCGATGTGCTTTTCTTTCTTATAGACTCTTGGCTTCTTCGAGTTTGCAACCGCTCTGTTATTATCACAATAAAGTGTAATAGCTGATTGAACTGAAGGTATCACATCTAGATCTAAGAGGAAGTTCTCGAGCCACATAGCCTCCTTGGTTGCTTCAGAAGCTGCCACGTACTCGGTCTCTATGGTGGAATCAACAATGCAGGACTACTTGATACTCGTCCAACTTATAGCTCCACCTCCCAAGAAAAACACACATCCTGAAGTAGACTTACGAGAATCTTTGTCTGACTAGAAGTTTGAGTCTGTGTACCCCAAAGGTATTAGGCTATCTACATGGTAAATCAACGTATAATCCTTTTTCCTTTTTAGGTACTTGATTATATTTTTTATCGCATCTAATGCTCTTATCTTGGGTTAGACTGATATTTGCTAATTATGCCAACGGCAAAATAGATGCTGGGTCTAGTACAAAGCATAGCATACATTAGGCTTCCTACTGTCGAAGCACAAGGAACAGCCTTCATCTTTTCTATCTCATCAAGTGTCTTAGGATACTGATTCTTGGATAGAGTAATTTCATGCCTGAAAGGGAGGAACCCTTTCTTGGAATCCTGCATGCTAAAACTAGCAAGGATGTCATTGATATACTTTGCTTGTGATAAGCCCAACATCCTTTGTTTCTAATCTCGTAAAAGCTTAATTCTAAGGATGTGACTAGCTTCTCCCAAGTCTTTCATATCGAACTGCGCAAATAACCATACTTTTATCGAAGATAACACCCTCACATCATTTTCGATGAGTAAGATATTATCTACATAAAGTACTAGAAAGACCACCACGCTTTCATCACGCTTTTTGTACACACAAGATTCATCTAGACTTTGATCAAAATCATAAGACTTTATTGTTTGATCAAACTGAATATTCCAAGATCTCGATGCCTGCTTAAGTCCATAAATAGATCTCTTAAACCTACACAACAGGTGCTCCTGGACCGTTACTATGAAATTGTCTAGTTATACAATATAGATACACTCGTCAAGACTTCTGTTAAGGAAAGCTGTCTTGACATCTATTTATCAAATTTCGTAATTGAAATGACCTGCAATGGATAAGAGAATCCTGATAGACTTAAGCATGGCTACCAGTGAAAAGTTTTTCTCATAATCGATCTCTTCTTTCTAAGTGAACCCTTTTACAACAAGCTTACCTTTGAAGGTTTTTATCTTCTTGTTTGCTCTTCTCTTCCTCTTGTAGATCTACTTGTATTCGATGGGTTTTATCCCTTAAGGTGGTTCTATAAGTTTCTAGACCTGATTAGAATACATAGATTTCATCTCTGAATTCATAGTCTTTTGCCAAAGATCTGTATTTTTATCCTGAAGTGCTTCGTTGTAGTTACATGATTCAGTATCTAGTTCTACCGGGATCCTGACTCTCCCAAAAACATATATCGCTCGGGTTAATGAACAACCCTCCCACTACGATGAGGCACTACCTGCGTCTGTATACTAGCAGTAACGTGCAATGCAGAATCTGAACCCTGTGCACCATTACCCACATGTTAGTTTGGCATGTTAATGGTAGCACCCTGATTTGGTTCAGGATTTGCATCTATCCCGATATTCCTCCCACTACGACGAGGCAATGTGATATCAGTGACTTCTAGTTCCTCTTCCGTTCTACTAGTATTTTCTCTTAATTCTTTTAGAACAATTTTTCTTTTGGGACTATGGTCTATAATATAATCATTTTTTAATAATTGGGTATTAGTGCTAACAATGACCTTCTAATCCTTAGAATTATAAAATAAACCAACCTTCGTTCCCTTAGTATACCCGATAAAAAAATAGACTCCTATTCTTGGTTCTAACTTACTCGTGTTCCCTTTCAGCACATGTGCTGAACACCACCAAATTCGAATATGTCTCAGATTAGGCTTACGCCCGGTCGACAATTCTGTGGAAGTAGAAGGTACTGACTTAGAGGGTGCCAAGTTTAGAATATAAGTCGCTGTCTCTAGTGCAAGTCCCCAAAACGAATCGGATAATTTCGAATAACTCATTATCGATCTTACCATCTCCATAAGAGTCATATTTTTTGTTTTTGCTAAACTATTCTGCTACGAAATGCTCAGTGCAGTCAACTGGGATATAATTCCTTCTGACAACAAGTAGTCCCTAAACTCTCCAAAGAGGTATTCGCCACCACGGTCGGATCGTAGTGATTTGATACTTTTACCCAGATGCTTCTCTGCCTCTGTCTTGAATTCTTTGAATTTCTTAAAATATTCAGACTTATGGTGCATCAGATAAATGTATCCATACCTTGAGTAGTCGTCAATGAAATTGACGAAGTACTCAAAATCACCTCTAGACCAGATAGTCACAGGACCACATACATCAAAATGAACCAGTTTCAACGGTTCTTGAGCTCTATAACCTTTGGCCGAAAAGGGCATTTTAGTCATCTTACTCTCTAAGTAGGACTCATAGACTGGAAGTGCCTTTACTTCTAATGAACTCAAATGTTCATTTTCTACCAATCTATTTATCATTTTTAGATTAATATGACCCAAGTATAAGTGCTAAAAAAACGTTTGGTTCATTAAAGAAGGATCATTTCTCTTATATGGTAAATTAGATTTGTTATTCAATTCAGTTAGTTACAGTGTAAAAAAGATAGGAGACATAACATACAGATCATCATCAACATACCAGAATAAATAAAACGTTTATTTTTCTTTATAACCACAGAGTCATTAAAATGAACAGAATATTTATTCTTTACAAAATTAAAAATTGAAATTAAATTCCTTCTAATAGAAGGTACATAAAGATAATCTTTTAAAAGTAAAACTTTATCTCTACTAAAACTGAGAGTGACATCTCTTACTGCAACTGTTGCCATGCTGATATTATTGCCCACATGTATGTAAATTTCTCTATCATTGAGCTGCCTGATTTCATGAAACCCCTCCAAAAAATTACAGACATGATTAGTTGCTCCCGTATCTACACACTAGGTATCTATAGATAACACCGCTAAACATGTTTCAACCACTAGTGAACAAAAATTACCTTGTTCTACTTACTGAGAAAAATTGGACACTACTTTTTCCAATGCCCTAACTGGCTATTATGATAGCACTTACCCCTCGGTTTCTTTACACTAGCTTTTGGCCCCTTAGCTACTTTTGAACCTATGCCTCCTTATTTTTGAACCTTTTTCTTCTTCTTACCTTTCGGCTTAGAGGTGGAACCTTTTTCAGTCACATGCACACTACCTAGCTTCCTAAGAACACCTTCGGCTGCATGAAATTCTTTAAGAAGTTTTACCAATAAAAAGATGAGCTTATTCATGGAATAATTCAGGCAGAACTGCTTAAAACTATCAGGCAGCGACTGGAGTATGATATCAACCCAGGTTTTCCCTTCAATCTCAGTTCCTAAGATCTCTAATTCATTCAAAAGACTGATCATCTTCAGAACATGATTCTTAATTGGGGTGCCTTCACCAATGCTTGTATTTATCAGAGATTTCATGGCCACTTGCCTAGTAGCATGATTTTGATCCCCAAACATTTCTTTGAGGTTCATAATCATATCATAGGCACTATGCATAGACTGATGCTAATGTTGTAATACATTTAACATAGAAGCCAAAATGTAACAACGAGCCATCTGATCAGTTTTCTGCCACTTCTAATAAGCCCTAATTTCCTATTCGATCGCCCTCTCATCAGGTACTGATGAACAAATCTCAGATAATATAAATTTATAGTCCTCGACAGTTAAGACAATATTCAAGTTTCTTTTCTAGTCTACATAGTTTGTTCCCGTTAGTTTGTTTTATTTGAGTATGATTGCGAGTGGATTGAAAGTTATTTTAATGCTGAGAATCAAATAATTAAAAATCATTAATTATGACGAGTAAAAATTTTAAATTTTATTTTAAAAGGTTCCCTCTACCACTTAAAAAAAATTTGCTAGTAGCTTTGTACCCTGTGAATAGCATGTATCGATGGAACGTTTACTATCCGTCGTTTGTCCAGACAAGTCAATTCCTATTAATTTTACTATCCAGCCAACAGATCGTGTTAAGTAAAATTAAATAACTGACGTAGTTTTGATCCAGTAAATAATAACAGTGACTGAGATGGAGAGAATACTATTATTTACAGTTAAGTGTTAACCACCACCTAATTACGAATCAATCGCTTCGCAATTAACCATTCAAATGAAGAAGTGATTTATATTAACAATTATCTAGAATTATCCTTGAAGGAAGCTCGTATCGGCGATATAGCAATTAATTCTGTTCGATGGAAAAGAAGGCCTTACTGCCAAGACGCAGAATTAAATACATCACCTATGAATTAGTGATGGAGACCGCGAGATTTATATGTGAATAAATTTTCTCTCCCACTTAGTTTTTAAAAATACTTTGAGGGTTATAAAAATCGTTTAATTAAAATAAATTTATTAATTTCTAAAAATCACACAATTCGAAAGATTCAAAAATTTTCAAGCTATTTTTTCGTGTTTTAATGTGTAACAAATAAAATTTTCCACAATTCTTATTTATTTAAAAAATAATTTTTAATAAAAAATAAAAAATTTTATTTTATTTTCCATTTTTGAAAAAACTAATTTATTACAATTAAACTTTTTCTTTTTAATTAATTCAAAATTCAGAATTAATTTTTATGTTTTTCTAAGATATCTGATTTAATAAAAAATTATTTTAAACGTGTTATTTTGTAACAAAATAAAATATTTAAAATTTCCTCTCAAAAAAATTAATTTAAAAAAATATTTTATTTTATTTTCCCGTTATAAAAATAATTAAAATTGAATTTTTTTGAATTAATTAAAATAAATAAGAAATATAAAACAGATATATATTATCCACACAATGTAAATTAATATAAATGCAAAATATATATGTTTCGATTTTATGATCAAATAGAAATTCTTTCGAGTTTTAGCTTCCTGTTAAACGATAAGCTTGAAATCATTCAATCTTATCAGAATCAGCTTCTCGGCAACCGAAACCTGTCAAGAATTTTCGTAACGCATTGTTATAATTATGCAACATCACCTAGGTCCCAAAACCACCAAAATAGTCGGCCATTACTGCCCAGCCACCAACCACCGCCGGCCACTGCTGGTGCCACCCAAGCTGCTGCCTTCGCGCGGCTTTTGCTGCCTCATCTGACGTCTGTTTCCACCCTAGTTTTTTCTAAAAAATAACTCACGAAATATGCTATTTTACTATCAAAAAATTAGAATGAAAACAGTCCCGAAAATGGCTTTCGATGAGGGCTGAACAACCCCCACAACTGCCACCTAGTAGTCACCGTCGTCACTTTTTGTTGCTCCTTCTGTTGTTGTTTTGTCTTTGGTTTCCTGATGTTCTTAGCATTGATAAACAGCCAAATAATTCCCTAAAGAACACCCCAAAAAATAGTCTAAAAAAAGCATCAAAATAGCCCCTGAAAATAGCCCTGCCGTCGCTGCTTGCTGCCACTATCGCTATTTTTTGTGCCACTTTTTGCGGCTATTTTTCACAACTTCTTAGACTATTTTATAGCCATATTTTACTGCTGTTTTATGCCTAAAAATCTGCTAAAAATAGTTTCGAAAACACCTCAAAAAACCACAAAAAACGACCCGATCCGCCACCGTCGAATGCGCCGCCGATGGGGCTGTTTTGTACCGATTTTTTCGTGTTTTTGGAAACTATTTTGATGCAGTTTTTTAAGCCTAAAAAATGCAGAAAACTTGCTAAAAAATCACTCACAAAAATCATAGAAAAATCACAGCGATCCGTGGCCCAAAACACCCGAAATCACTGCCGGTGCTTGTTCTTCGTGTTATTCGTGCAATCAAACGTGTTCTTACATATATCGAACAATATCTAACGAACAAATAAAGCTTTTATATCGAAACTTATGTCCTAAAGGCTCACAATCGATCTAAAAAGCTTAAACTATCACGATCAACTCCCGTGATTAAAAAATAATAATGAAATCATTATTCAAACCATTCAATCAAATATGAATATAACAATGATCATAAAATCAGGATTAGAACGCCTACAAAATAAAGTTAGCACAGCTCTAAATCTACTTGATCCCTCGATTAAACCATATTTATTAATCAAAATGGCTCTGATACCAATTGTTGGAGGCAAACTGCTAAGATCATTGATTTGAATACGATTTTTCGATAAAAAAAATACTGGACGGGCAATCGCTAAAACAGGCTCCAGTTTAAAGTTTTTTGATGCCGAACGATCAAAATAAAACCCGTACTCACAAAGTTAAATTCTGGATTATACCTTTTGAAATCTGGTAGAATGATTTCGGTTACTACAACAACCACGAATGTAAAGCTTTCGAGTTGAAGCCCTGATTAAGCCTTCTACTGTATTTTCGAAATGCGAACCACAAACGTAGAGTGGGTTACGATCTATCATGATCTTAAACCTGCTAATCTAGCCTCTTAGGATTTACATAAAAACCCTAATTCACAAAGTGTGGAATAATAATAACATAGGCTAGGGTTAACATAACCGCAGATATATATAGGGCTACAGCAGGGACCTGTGAAGTAAATATGACTTGGGCTTCTAATGTAATTATGAAAACCTACTTGCCGCTGAGATAATTTTATAAAAAATATAAATTACAATTCATACTACTAAATAATCGTAATTGCACTTCCAACCACATTCTCAAAATCAATTATTCGAGCTCCTGTTATTAAATGCTTAACTCATCTCCCCACGTTAAGATTCTCGATACCCGCCAATTAAATTTAATTTAATTACTAATAATTTAATTTAATTGGCTTCTTAAAATTTCTTAAGCCCTTCTGCTTAACTTATTTGACTGCCGAATAATTAAATTCACTTGTAGGGTTTGGCCCGGTGTAGACACCCTAATTTGACCCTGTCTAATCTTAGGTGAATCTGATGATGAGAATCGGTAGAATGGTGCCTCAGTACGATCCTCGAGAAGTAATCCAAGCTCGGTGTTTGAACCTGAAACCTTCAAACCAATAAAATTTTGTCGAATCATCGAAACTTGCTACCCAAGTAAGGCGACCGCTATGTTCATTGTGGTGACCGCCAATAGAATCTCTTGAAAACCCTAGCCAAATATGGCGACCGCCACATTTTATTATGGTGACCACCAGCTTGCATCATGGCGACCGCCATAGAACTTTGTGGAACCTTTTAAAAACATGGCGACCGCCAACTTGCATTATGGTGACTGCCAACTCCAAATGGCCTAACGTGTCTCCAAAACGTGGCAACATCTCATTGGTTGAAGAACTCTATAAATACCGTACATCTGGTACGTTTTCAAGGACAGAATTTGAGTGAGGTTTTGAGAGTGAAGCTCTGCCGAGGTACCGAGCAAGTCCGAGTCCCGATGCCGAAGCCCTGCCGAAATACTGAGATCCAAGCCCTTTTGAGGCCTACATTGCAAGCCTTGCTTGAATTACCAACCGAGGATTAGACCACCGAGATACATTCCCTGACTTGAGGATTTTTTGGCAATCTAGGTACCTCATTTAGATCCCCAATCCTTCTAACTCCATTTTTTCTCTTTTAGAGTGATCGGGTTAAATTCAATCTTAATTTGTGTATTCCTTTCATTTATCTAGTTAATCTTGTTTTGCTTCATGTAATTTCGTTACTCTCTTTACTTCTTTAATTGTTAATTTTCTCACATTCACACTTAACACATTTGTTATTTTCTTTTTTAATTCATTAAATAGTGCTAATATGTTTTGGTAATTACAACTAATCGATTTTGTTAATTGTTATAATAATGCACATACATACATATGAACATAGTTGGCAATACTATATTCATATTTGATAATTATATAGTTGTAATCTTTTTAGTCTTAGTTCAATTTCATTGACTAATATATTTTATTTTCTTTTCCTTTCCCTTTCTCTTTTAATGTAGTTTAATTTCCTTGTATTGTTTCATTCATTTTTTTTGTAATGTAGACTTTTTCTTTCAATGTACCATTTTCTTCTCTTTTCTTCTTTTTTGTAATGTAGCTTTATTATCATTTCTAATGTCCTATTTCTTTTTCTTTCCTTTCATATTAATGTTCCACTTTATTTTCTTTTTAGCTTAATTTTTTTTACTAGCTTTTATTTTTTATTTTATTTTATTTTTCTTTTAATATTAGTGTAATGTCTTTTCTAGCATTCTCTCCCTTCTATTTTAGTGTTAGTTTAATTATTCTTTACTAGTATTTTTTTCATTTAATGTTAGTATTTATTTTTCTTTTAAAGCTCCATCTTCTTTTTCTTTTATAGCTCTATTTTCTTATAACTTTAATTTTTTATTTCTTTTTTTTATTTTCATTAATCTCAAAAAAGTCATAAAAGTCTTTTAATATAATTTTCATTCTTTAAGTGTAATTTTTCTCTATTTTCTTTTCTTTTTTATTTTCTTCTATCTCTTTTAAAAGAATGTAAAAAGTGAATAGTTAGATTGTTCTTTTATTAATAAGTATTTTTCAACCTCTTTGTTTTTTTAGTATAAGCTTCCTTTGTAAACTTTTTTTTCATGGGATCTTTTCATACATTTTTTATTTTGCATTTCTCATTTTTTTTACCAATTCATCATATTAATATTAATGCATGTTTTAGTTTTCTTTGAAAGCGTGTTTAGAATAGTTTAGTTTATCTTTTGTAACAAATCATGTTTAGATTGTTTTAACAATTTTTTACATATTTTTGTTCTTTCATTCAAATCATGATAGATTAGGTTTTATTTATTTATTTATTTATTTTTTTTATAAATATTGCATGTGGGAGTGTTCCATGTATCCTTTAATTAGAAACTGCATGCTATAGGGTTTAGAATTTTATCCATTTATTTGTTTTGATTTGGAGTGCTATGTACATATGTTATGTATTTTTTATATTTAATTTTGGATGTTACCTCTTTGTCTCTATTTTTTTTATTTGTATGCATTTGAGAAATTCTATTAAAGAACCAATGATAATTAGTAGAAGCTAACCTTATGGTTGGGCGAACGGGGTGCCTAACACTTTTTTCGATTCGTATCTTAGCCCCCGAACCCTCTTTCTCTGTTTAAAAGTTTTAAAGATCAGTAGTTATTTTTGTTTTTCTTAATTTTTCTCAAAAACTAAGTGGCGACTCTATTTTCAGCAAAAAGAATTTTCAAAATTTGACTTTTAAGGTGTTAAAATATTTTTTAAATATCTTTGAATCCCCTTATTTTGACCATTTTCTAAAACCCCTAAAATCCCAACGCCACACCTGGTCAAAATGTATAAGCTTCCTTAAGGGGGTGTCGTCAATCCCGAATAATTGGGACATGAATTCTGCCAATAATTAATATTCGTCATATATTTAATACCGCTATCTAACTCACCGAAAATATTGACCCGTAAAAGATCGCACCATCTAATGAATCAAAACAACGTCTATTAAATATACGCGAATAATAATTATTTCGAGATTAAGAGTATAAGCACTCATAATAACCTTAGAGTGTGAATTAATTTATATAGTCAGTATAAAATTAATTATGCTAATGTGGTCCTGTTCAATACACAAAGTGTACTAGCACAGAGAGCCGGAACAGTAGACGACACTATTATTTATTTTCCGTAACCAAAACAGACTTACTAAAACTCTATACTACAGTCGTACTGATGGTTTGTCTAAATCCATCTAAACTGTGAACCGTAAACTTATATTTTACAAGAACCTATAATTTGGTCTTCTGTGTGCAAGTCGTATTGTACATACCAGATTAAATACTGTACAAAATAAAGGGCATCATGCATATCATTAAAAAAATAATATCGCATATATTGCTCGTTAAGATTCTCATAAAATAAAAAATAATTTTATTAAAGAATAAAATAAAATACTAAAACCAACAAAATTCATGGTTTCTTAGTATAAAACTCTGACAATAGAGAAGATGAAGGCAATTTCTTATACTTCGGCAGTAGAAAGCCTCATGTATGCTATGTTTTGTACTATACTCGACATCTGTTTTGTCGTTGGCATGACTAGTAGACATCAGTCTAATCCGGGACAGAAACATTGGACAATGATAAAACATATAATCAAGTATCTGAAAAGCACTAGGAATTATATGTTAGTTTACCAAGCAGATGGTCTAATACCTTTGGAGTACATAGATTTTAATTTGCAGTCAGATAAGAATTCTCGAAAATTAACTCGGGATATGTGTTTACCTTAGAAGTGGAACACATCGAGAGTAAATATCACATGATACGAGAGATCAACAGAGAGGTGATGTAGCCATAGACAAGATTGGATCGGCAGACAACCATGCAGATCTTTTTATAAAAGAGCTTACCGGTTAAGACGTTTGACAGTCATGTAGAAGGTATTAGAGTAAGATGTATAGCATCATAATTTTGAGTATAGGTGGGAGATTGTTAGGCCCGTATACTAAAAATCATGGTTTTAATTTTAGTATATAATTTTATTTTTTAATAAAATTAATTTTTTATTTTATGAGAAACTTAATGAGTAATGTATGCATTTCATTATTTATTTGATGTCGTGCATGTATATATTTTATTCTACATAGTATTTAATCTAATGTGTAGAGTTTGATTTGCACATAAAAGACCAGTTTAAATATTCTTGTGGAATATAAGTTTTTGATTTACAGTTTAGATGAAATTAGACAAACCATCAGTACGACTGTAAGACAGAATTTTAGTAGATTTGTTTTGGTTATGAGGAACTGATAATAACGTTGTCTATTATTTCGACTCACTATACTAGTACATTTTGTATGTATTGAACAGGACCACATTGGGGTAATTAATTTTATATTGACTATATAAATTAATTCACATTCAATGGTTATTATGAGTACTTATCTCTTATTCCCGAAATAATTAATTATTTACGTATATTTAATATTCATTATTTTGATTCATTAGAGGGTGCGATCTTGTATGGATCTATAGTCCCGGTGAGTTTAATAACGATATTAATTATATGGTGAATATTAATTATTGACGGAATTCACGTCCCGAAAGATCAGGATTGACGATACTCCCTTAAAGAAACTTATAAGTTTTGATTGAGTCAAACCCTGCAGATAGATTTTATAATCCGGCAGTCAAATAAGTTAAGTAAAATGTCTTAAGAAATTTATTTAAGAAATCGATTAATTATAATTATCAGTAATTTAATTTAATTGGCAGGTATCGAAAATCTTAATGTGGGGAGAATAAATAAGCATTTAATAACAGGAATTCGAATACTACGATTTTGAGAATATGGTTGGGAGTACAATTATAATTCTTTAGTGGAATGAATTATAATTAATATTTTTATGAAATTGTTTTTGGGTTGAGATGCGTTTTCATAATTAATTAGGAACTCAAATTATATTTACTCAACGGATCCCTGCCGTAGCCCTATATATGTGTTGTTATAAAACCTGATGCGAGAATTTATATTATTCAGTCAGTGAATAGGTGGCTAGGGTTTTCACGTTATTTAAAAATTCTAAACCCAAACAAGAAGATTTTGAAGAACACGATAAATAAAAGTTTACATTTTATTCGTGTTTAATATTGAGGAATATAGCAGAAGCCTTGTGTCGAAAATTTAACTTAAAGTCAAAAATCGTAACGAATCGTTGACTGAAAATTGTTGCAGTAACCGAAATCATCTAACCAGATTTCAAAAGTTATAATCCTAAAACTAATTTTGGGAGTATTTACTGAGCTTTATTTTGATTGTTCGACATTAAAAGTTTTAATATGGAGCCTGTTTTTGCATTTTTCGATCTAAATTATTTTTGACTAAAATTATAAATATAATATTAGATTTTGACAGTTTGCCCCAATAATTTTTACGTACCGATCAGTCAATTATTTATTTATTTTAGAACTAACGTGCTTTAACCCCTTGTTAATTGATATTCAATTAATTTTATTTTTTATAATAATTTTTTTTCTATAACCCTGGCACCAACAATTCAAATCATTCCAGTAGAACCATCCCAATTCTATTTAGGACGCTGAACTCACGCTGTGCCCGTCCTTAGCCTAATAAGAATGGACCCACAATAAAGGAAAATATACGTGGCATCTATGGGTTAAATTACATTGCTTATTTTTTTTTAATTTTGTAATTTAACTTTGACAAAAATACATTTACATTTTCGAATCTTTTCACCAAGATAAAACAGAAAAAGATCAAAAATTTAATAAAAATATGCAAAAAAATTCATTAAATACAAAAATAAACAATATTAAATTTAACTTATTAGCTTATTTTGACTTATATTTGTTTTTTTCTCATCGTTTTAAATTTTATTTTTTATGTTTTTGATATTATTTTAATAAAAGGAATCAAAAAGTACAATAATTTTACTAAATAATAAGAAGGCCTACAAATTATATTACTACGGTACAAAAAAACATGTTCTCTTTAAATAACACGCAATCATCCTCGCCTTCTTTGTTTTTGATGAAAAACAAATTAAATCTCCATCTTCAAAAGTGTTTTTCTTATGGAGATTGATTTTCGTGATGAATTCTCTTTTGACTTATAAATCTGGGGTAGTGAATTACTTCATTTGCTCTCATTGTTTTGATAAATATGCCATTGTTAAAAGACCTTTGTATTTCTCTAATTTGATAATCTTAAAACTAAAAAATTATAATAATATTAAAATTTTCTTTGGCCCTGTTTGGGTAAACATTGCTTATTAGATTATATTTGTTTATTTTAATTTAAACACCATAGAATTTGGCTCATTAGCTTGTTTTTGCATATTTTTATTTTTTTGAGTTTTTTTTTTATATTTTAATTAAAATTTTTTATTTTTTTGACTCATTTTAATAAAGAAAATTTTAAAAATATAATAATTTAATTAAATAATAAAAAAATTAAACGAAAAATATACAAAATTAAATAAAATCAAATTCAGGCCAACTCTTATTTACGCTGCCTCGATTCCAAGCTTAGAATTTTTTCAAAGAAATAAAAGGAAAATATTAGACTAGAAAGGAAACCTCCTGCTCCTATCACATACAGGGATAGACAAATGGCGGGAAATGTAAAGCGCTTCGCGCACTCTTGACTACGGACCTGAACAACCAGCAACTTTTGCCGCCTCCTTTTCGAAGGGCTTCCCCTAGGGTTTCTTCCTTTCTTTATTTCCTAAAACCCCTCTTTAGGGTTTTCGATTTCATCCCAACATTTTCAATTAAAATTAACAGTCAGTTTCGTGTTCATCATCATACTACTAGGTTTTCCCTCCATTTTTTGGGTGACAATCGATGGGGAACAAAGTCACGGATGAACTGGTATCAACAATCCGATCTATCGTCGGCCTTGAATACTCCGACATGGACATATTCCGATCGCTTCACATGGCGAACAACGACGTAACGGCCGCGATTAACATCATATTCGACACCCCGAGCTTCAGAGCCAAAGACAAATCCGAAATCCGGAGAAAGCCCGAGTTTTCTAGCCGCAATTCGAGCTCCGAGACCCAAACCGTTACGAGGCCGAGTAGCAACGGGGCCAGCAACAATTCTTCATGTTCGCGTTCATCAAATGGTACTCCAAACCCTAGAAGTGGGATTGCAAGTAGTAATGGCATTGAACCTGCGACAGATTTGGGTACGAGTTCGAGTTCAATGGGGAGTGAGTGGTGGTTTGTGGGTTGTGGTGCGGTTGCAGGGCTTTCGACTTGTAAAGGGAGGAGTTTGAAGCCTGGTGATGCAGTGGGTTTCACATTTCCATTAAAGCATGCGATACCTGCGGCATCACCCGGCAAGTTGGGTGGCCGTGGGCGACAAGCGGCCGCTTGTTCCGAGATTGTGAGGTTCTTTACAAAAGATTGTGGAGAGGTATGCCTTTATCTTTGAAATTGCGATCATTCCTGTCTTCCTCAAGTAACATGTCGTCACATATTCATGCCACAATGATGGTGCTGATATATTGGACATTTCCTCTATTAACTTCTCTTATCCTGTTATTTGTATGTGTTATCACGATGCATTGTTAACATTCTTTGTATATGTCCAAGTGTTCTTTCCATACTACCCTTGTACTTATTGTAAAAATGTCACAAATAAAAAAAGAAAATGCTAAACATGAACCATTGGACCGTGGTTAATGGGTAGATAATGTATGATTTATTGAAGTATATTGATATATCTGAAAATGGTAGACGCCATCTCTAAAAGTGTATTGATATTGGTTTTTTTGCGTGCCCATGTATTATCTTCTATTGCAATGTCAAGACATGGGAAAGCAATTCAACGGATTTAATGATATCTTTTATCAACTAATCATAGCAAGGTAAGGACATGGAAAAGAAAACATCACATATATCATTGACACCTGATTAACTTACTGTGAGGATACATAAAAATGGAAGGGCAAGACAAAAGGATCACATGCAACTTCCATCCAATCTACCATACTTAAAGTCGCTGCCTGAGTAGCTTGAAGTATTTAAGACCAATTTGATTTCCTTCTCTCTTTACAGAAGTAGAAGGGTCTGGTGCAAAACTGCTCGCACTTATGCTAACGCTTTGACTATCTTGAATTTGGTGATTCATACTTCCACAACCATAACAAGCCCCACTTACATGATGATAAGGTTCTCGACGAACTTTGTGAAAATTCGACACATGCTGGGATAGACCTCCTTTCTTGTCTTTTCCTACTCCTTTATAGAATTGTGTGTGATGCTAATGTAATTTGTATATCGGAACTAGTGGGATTATGTTTTTTTTTGTTATTCTTATTGCCTTGCTGTTTCCTCTTTTCTATCTTTACTCTTCATAAATTGCTCACTTATTTCCTCGGACATTAGAGCTATATCCACAACCTCAAGATATGTTGGTAGCTTGAGAAGGCTTCATTTGTTCCCTATGCTTCTCTAAAGTCGATTTACAATCTTTCTAGCCATATACATTTTGGTTGATATCACATAAGGTGCAAAATGTTAGTAAGTCCTGCATTATATTCTACTACCATCATGTTTCCTTGTGTTAGGGTTATCAATTTTGTGATTTTCCTTTCTTTGACAAACTTCGGATAATACTTGTCATATAACATGACAAGAAATTGCTCCCAAGTTGTAGGTGAATCCTTATCTAATATTAACCACCACCATTGGTAAGCTTCTCTTCGACACATGAAAGTAGCATAAGCTAAGTAGCATAGATACAAACATGTGACACGACAAAGACAATTTGACACATTGATTTTCAAAAACTGCAAAATAATTTGGAACGCGTTAAGAATTTATTTTTGTATGTATTTATTATAGGTCAAATATATAAATAATTTATTAAGTGGTAATTGAAAATATACTACATATCACTAATAAAATTAAAAAGCTCAATATTTCATCTTATAAATGTTTCCTAAAAATCAAATAGATTATTTCCTTATTAGGAATATAAACTTCTAATATGTAAAGATTGCAAGGTCATTCTGGAGAGAGCTTAACATCACATCGTAGACTTATGGTATTAGATATATATTTGTTAGTTTTGGGAAAATGTACATATCATTTATATATATTTAATTTTTGTCGACTTTTCCGTAAATTACTTTATTTTGTGTAAATGCTCACAGTTTAAAAATCACTCCACTTTACTACCCCACTTTCTCTACTCGCATGTACTCCTAAATATCAACTGACACACACTTCGTGTGTGCCGGGGCGCTGGTACAAATGTTGTGTCCATCCAGTTAGCTAATTTGTTGGGGAGACCTTGTCGACTCGATACTCCAATCGTAAAGATCAACGGAACAATTGTATTAAGGGGAATCATACAATTTACCGTCCAACACCTCATTACAAGGTGGGAGAATTACACCATCCAACACGACTTTAAAAGGTGGGAACTTACATCATCCACACTACACATGGGTGGGAAGTTGGTCACTCAAGACAACATGAGACAAGAGGGGGCGCCATCGCCATGTTCAGTCCCCAGACAGCTCTCAGACTGTTGCGGATGACTTACTAGATTGATGAAGCATTTACACAACATGTTTCATCCATGTACATTTCAAAGCGATTAACCAAAGCATGTCACTACATTAATTTGCACAAAACAAAGACGTGCTACAACACTAAACTACTCACCTCAAGTCCTTAAGACACCTTATTCCTCTCATGTAGATGACCTTTCATTAATAATTGTGTAAACACTTATGATTTGATGGACATATAACACAACTAGTGTGAAAACAACTTATTTTAGGTCTTTAAAGTGGGTATTTTCTTGTTATAAGTCATTCCGTGGGAGGCATAAGATATACACAAAAAATAAACATTGTGTAGCAAAATTGTATTCTGTTCCAGCTTCACATACTCATATACCACATATCCCCACAGTTTTAGTCATGACTTCCAAAATACTTGTTGATTTTCAGCGAACAAATTTCATATAAAAGTAGACATCTTAATTCTTAAGCTTTAAACCCATAATTTGTGGTTCAGATTGGAGTCTAAATGACGAAGTTACTGAATTTTATAGTTTAATCAAAACTTTTTGGAAACAAGTGACTGGCAGCAGTTTTAGGTGTACTTTAAACTAAAAATGTGTATTTATTGAGAGCATGTCGAGTTGCAAGGTCTATACCATTTGGATAGGTCTATGAGTCTAGTTTTTAACGCAACAAGCGGTTCACAATTTCAACTTTTCCACAAGGAGATATGGTTGTTTTACTAAAATGTGACACTGCAATTTTAACACAACTGCTTGAGCTGTTCAAGCTTTAAAAGGTTATTCAAATGCTCAAAACAACAAAAAATTTATCTAGAGACCTATATATATAGAGGCTTATTATATGAAAACCAGGTTTAAAGGTCGTTCTCAGCAAACATTTCAAATTAGGGATTTTCTTCCGATGGGATAGGTTAATTCCAACTCTAACATGATGTTCCTATCCATTATGAACTCTAATTCCATCTTTATCATGTTATATTCAGATTGCAGGGAAATAAATAGGTCAGAGATATCAATTTTTATCTCAATTGGATGTTTTATGCAATCCCCCCTTGATTTTCTCTTTATTTCCTTGAATTTTCCTTCTCTTGCTCTTTCTCTCCTCCCAATCTATATTCCAACACAAACATGTCTCTTAACTCATTTCTTATCTTATTATTCAGCACATGAAGATATAACGTGCAAGTATGTGTAGCCATTTGTCAGTTGGTAAGTTTTTTAACAATAAGACCCAAGGAGGAGGTGTCATCCTCTATTAAAGCCACCCAAATGATTAGTCATCAAACCCCAATTAGGTTTATTAACATTATGTAACCATAATTAGACTAATTAGTAATTGGTGTGTAATCTAATATGGGACACTTACCCCTAAGTAATTGGGATTAATTTTTTCCTTATAATCTCGCTTTTTTATTGTACAACGAACAATTTAGAAAATCATAGGATTTTTTTTTTGATCTAATAAGTACCTTGTGTCGGAATATACCAACTCTGCTTGTGTAGTGCTTAAAGTATTATTTGTTATACAGTCGGTCCCAAGCCCAGAGAAAGGGGGAGGGTTGTGTGTTAGTAGCTGACAACCAGCATGTCAAAAAATTCGTCAGATCTCTATGAATATGAATCTAAAGAATTTACATGCCAATGAGGGTGTCCCCCTTAAGTGACACGTTGCGCTTGCTTTCGAGCGGTTTGAAAAATGGGCAAGGGATGCCACACCGGCGCCCGAGTGGTGTGAAAAATGAGCAAGGGTTCTTGTGTTTTCCTAAACGAGCGCGGGTAAAGAAGTTAACCCGGTATCATAGGCTTAAATTAGCAACTTAGAATATAGGAACTTTAAGAAATAAAACAATAGAATTAGTTGATACTATGATTAGTAGAAAAATTAGTATAGCGTGCTTACAAGAGACTGAATGGGTGGGAAAAAAAAAAAAAAAAATAGTACAAGGTATAAAATCTATCTACTGGGAAATAGGAACATAGAAATTGTGTAGGAATAATAATAGCTAAACACCTTCAAGATAATATAGTAACAGTCACGCGGAATGGAGATAGGATAATTCTAATTAAACTTGTGATTGCAGAAACCATAGTTAATATGATTAGTGCCTATGCACCTCAGGTAGGTTTGGATGACCATACTAAATGACAATTTTGGGATTAAAAGAATGAAATGATTCAAGAAATACCAGTATGAGAGAAGATAATTATAGGAGGAGATTTCAATAGGCACGTAAGAAACAAGAAATAATGATATGAGAAGGTTCATGGGGGATTTGGTTTTGGTGATCAAAATGAGGTTGGAGAGGGGATCCTAAATTTTGCAGTAGCATTTGATCTTATATTAACCAATATTTTCTTTGATCAGAGAAAAGAACACTTTATAACTTTTAAGAATGGAGCTCATAAAAGTCAATAGATTATTTTCTTACTAGGAACATACATCGCCTAATATGTAAAGATTGCATGGTCATTCCTGGAGAGAATTTAACATCACATCGTAGACTTATGGTAATAGATATTTACATGAAGGGGCGACATAAAGCGAAAAGAGATATTAGAATCACATGAACTAGATGGTGAAACCTTAAATGTGAGAGCTTGGAGATTTTTAAGGAAAAAATGTGTAAAGAAGTAAGGTGAGATTTAGAATAAGATACTGATACTATGTGGAGTACAATGGTAAAATATATTAAAAGGATATTAAAAGAAGTTCTTGGAGAGTCGAAAGAAAATGCCCTATAACTAAGGAAACTTAGTAGTAGAATGACGAGGTTCAAGCTATAGTAAAAGTAAAGAAGGAATGCTTTAAAAGGTGGTAAAATGATAGAAATATGGATAATTTTAGGAGTAATAAATAAGCTTGTAAGGATGTTAAGAGAATCGTTAGAGATGCTAAATTGAAAGTCTATGATGATTTTTATACTAGATTAGATATTAAAGAAGAAGAAAAGAGCATACATAAAATTGCTAAATGGAGAGAAAAAAAAACAACAGATCTTATTCAAGTTAAATGCATAAAAAGCGAGGATTCAAGGGTGCTAGTGAAGGATGAGATGATTAAAGAAAGATGGAAAACCTATTTTGAAAAATTATTAAACAAAAAACATGTGGAAAGATTTGAAGGAGAGGAATTTGATAATTTGGATAAAACTAAAGAATATAAATTTTATCGCAGAATAAGAAAGCTTGAAGTGGAAACTGCAATGAAGATAATAAAATCAGATAAAACTTTAGTACCAGATGGTATCTCTGTGGATGTGTGGAAATGCCTAGGTGAAATGGGAGTGTCTTGGTTAATAAAATTATTTAATAAAATTATAATAACTAAAAAAATACCCAAAGAGTGGAGAAAGAATATTTTAGTACCTATATATAAAAATGAAAGAAATATTCAAAATTGTAACAATTATAGAGGTATTAAGTTGATGAGTCATACGATGAAGTCATGAGAAAGAGAGATTGAACATGTCTTAGGCTAACAACAACAGTATCACAGAATCAGTTTGATTTTATGCCTGGTAGATCAACTATAGAAGCAATTCACTTACTAAAGAGATTAATAGAAAAGTATAGAGAAAAGAAGAGAAATCTTCATATGGTTTTTATAAATTTAGAAAAAGCTTATGATAGAGTTTCTAGAGATATCATATGGTGGGCGTTGGAGAGAAAGGGAGTGACAAATGGGTATATTGATATGATAAGAAACATGTATAATGGAGCCGCCATGACAATTAGATTACTTGCAGGAGAAACAAGTGAATCCTCGATTACAGTATGATTATACCAAGGACCGACTTTGATTCATTATCTCTTTGCTTTAGTTTTGGATGAATTGATAGACATATTTAAGATGATGTTTCATGGTGTATATTGTTTGATGACAATATTGTTTTAGTGGATGAGATTAGGAGTTGAGTTAACACTAAGCTAGAAATGTGGAGGGAAGCTTTAGAGTCAAAAAAGATTTCGAGTAAGTAGGAACAAAATTGAATGTGTAGAATATAATTTTAACAATAATATGAGTATTAATGGTGAAAAACTAAAGATTTAAAACCAAAAGATACCTAAGAGTGAATATTTCGTTATCTAGGTTCGAAAGATGGAGAGGTTGCAAATGATGTAACCCATAGAATCAAAGTTGGTTAGCTTAAATAGAGGAGTGATTTTTGGAGTTTTATGTGATCGACGGATACCTATAAGATTAAAAGGCAAATTTTATAGAGCAACTGTTAGACTAACGATTTTATATGGGATAGAATGTTGGGCTGGTAAGAAGGATCACATAAATAAAATGAATATTTAAAAATGAGAATGCTAAGGTGGATGTGGGGTAAAATTAGAAAAGATAAAATTAAGAATGAAAAGGTTCGCGGAATGATAGGGGTCGCGCTAATTGAGAACAAAAGTTGAGGAAAAATAGTTTAAGGTGATTTGAACACATATAATGTAGATCAGTCGATGCAGTAGTAAGAAAAAGTGATAAGATCAAGAGTAATAAAAACACTAGGGGGTGGGGTAGACCTAAATTGACATGAAATGCCGTATGAAGAAAAGATATGAATCTATTAAAACTAATTGAAGATATGGCCCTTAATAGAGCAGGCTGGCGTAAAAGAATTCATGTAGTCGACCCCAGTTGATTGTGATAAAGACTTAGTTTAGTTTGGGGCGCTAATCTCAAGGTATACCAAATGTTAACATGGACTGGTTAAAAACCTTGATTTAGAGATTAAACAATCATATAAACACTCAAGCTCTTGGTAAGCTGTTAGAGAACTATCAATTGCGTGAAGATTTTTATGTCAAACATGCTTACTATGACAGGTTTAATGCATCAAAGGAATCTATAAGGCTTTCATACAAGTAGGGGTTATCAAATTAAACTTATGATAATGATGACATGTTTTGCACTTAAAACATTTTTATTTGAATGAAAATAAGCTCTAGAAGCATATGTAATAGAAATAGTTATCATGAATATGTAAATGCTATGGTAACATCTGGGATGTTACAAATGTGACCAAATTGGTCTTTCGGGTGCATGATTTTCCACATGCTACATATGATGGTATTGAGTTTATGTGCAGATTGGTCGAATCCCTAATGATTGGGCACGATGTCTCTTGCCTCTTGTGAGGGATAGGAAGGCTCAGATTGAGGGTAGCTGTAAATCTGCTCCTGCTATGTTGGGCATTATGGACACCATTGTGTTGTCTGTCAGGTATGTTGGTTATATATGAAATTATGCCTACTTTTGCATTAGAAAAAGAAGGAACAGAGGAGTTTTTTGAATCTTCCTTTTTATATTAATGGATGGACTGGTTGACTAACATCAAATCTGTATGCTTTACAGTGTGTACATCAACAGTTCCATGTTTCGTAAAAGCCACCAGACTTCGCTCAAAGCAGCCAACAATTCCACGGATGAATCAGTTGTTCAGCCTCTTCCAACCTTGTTCCAGTTGCTAGCACTGACCCCTTTTAAGAAGGTGATACTGTTCTGTTGAGTTGTAAAAAATTTTGTGGAGAGTTTTACATTTTCTCATTAGGTAATATGTATGGGTGAATACGAATCTAGTGATTTTGTTTATGCATAGTAGTTGGCATCTTTTGTCTTAAAAGATACTGTCATTTTTTCTTGTGGGAAGTCTACTGATTATTTTGTTTGTAATTGCTTGATTTTAACTAGGCAGAATTCACCCCCACTGATTTGTACACAAGGAAGCGACCTTTAAGTTCAGAGGTACGTGAACAAATTTATTGTCTGGTCCAATTCTGTTAAGTATGAAGTTTAGTATGTGATTTCAACTCTGCAGGACAGCTCCGGTGGTCCAAATTTACTGCCACACATCGACAAGTTTAAGAATCCATCTTTGAACGGAAACAATGTCGAAAACGGAAACAATGTCGAAAATGAGGAATCCATTTCCGATGTTGATCTTGAGAATATTGTTGGTGTTGTTGATAGCTCTGAGTTAGAGGTACAGAATGTCTGTGTGTGTTCATGGAACTTGCATGTACACAAGCTGGTGAAAGTATTTCATTGTGTTTTGTGTTCTAGGAAATGGAACCACCCTGTACTCTTCAATGTGAACTTCGCCCATACCAAAAGCAGGCTCTTTATTGGATGATTCAGTTGGAGAAGGGACAACGCATGGATGAGGCAGCAACAACACTGCACCCATGTTGGGCGGCGTATCGTCTTGCAGACAAGTTTGTGGATGTTTATCATATTTTATGCTTTACTTTGAAACTTCATGTTTAAGAGGATGCTTCTGTTTGTAGGAGGGAGCTTGTTGTCTACTTGAACGCATTTTCAGGTGATGCTACAGTGGAGTTTCCAAGCACCCTTCAAATGGCCAGAGGAGGAGTATTGTCCCGACCCTAACTGGCTTTTCTTTCTTCCTCGGTTTTTTAGTCAAAGTTGTTTGGTGTTTTGACTTTACTGTGCATTTAAGATTTTGGCAGATGCTATGGGACTTGGGAAGACAATTATGACCATAGCTCTCCTTCTTGCTCATTCAGAAAGAGGTGGATCATTATGTAGTCCTTGCACGAGTGAGGCCTTCATTGAAAATAGTGACACCAATAACATCTCAGATCAATCTCCGACTTTCCCAAAGAATGCAAAGTTTTTTGGTTTTGATAAGCTTGTGAAGCAAAAGAACTCGTTTGCTGGTGGTGGCAATTTGATTGTTTGTCCTATGACACTTCTGGGCCAGTGGAAGGTGCTTGTGCTTTGTTTTGTCATTACTTTTTCCCCATAGCATCCAGATCTGGATGTATCGAATGCACTTCTGCAGTTACATGACATGCGATCTTATGTTATTTCTTTTCCCTCTTTGTATGATAGGCAGAGATTGAAACTCATTCACAGCCTGGTTCTTTGTCTATCTATGTTCATTATGGACAAAGCAGGCCAAAGGATGCAAAAATTCTAGCTCAGAGTGATGTTGTACTAACCACCTATGGAGTTTTAGCCTCAGAATTTTCAACAGAGGTAGCCTGAGCAAATCCTGTTCTGTATTTATGGCAAATCTCTGAGCAGTCCTGCTTAAGTAGCCTGTATATATATATATATATATATATATATATCATCGTATATTTTTCTTTTACATTTTAGTTTTTGTTTGTAGAATGCTGAAGATAATGGGGGACTTTATTCAGTGAGATGGTTCAGGGTGGTGCTCGATGAAGCCCATACCATAAAATCTCCTAAGAGCCAGATTTCTATGGCTGCAGCTGCACTTATTGCCGATCGCCGATGGTGCCTTACTGGTACTCCTATCCAGGTCTGTTTATGTAACCTGACAGTGGTGCCAGGATTATTATTCAATTAAGTGTTGTCTTTCTACAGTTTCTTTTCTGTGTCCTTCCGATTACTATTGCCATATGGCAGTAAACAATCTGGGCAATTGGGCATAATAAAACTTTAGTAGTTTGTAAATTTAAAATCTGTTCTGATATATAACGAGACCTTACAAGAATTTCAGTATTTTTTTGGGAATTCCTTTTGTAATTTTTCTTTTTCTTTTTCTTATGGGGTTTTAGGGTTTCGAATTTTGATATCAAGTGTCCTCTAAGGTTCGGGGCTTAAATCTTGAGTCTTAGAGCTCGTTCTTGTTTGATTAAAAGATAGTGTAAAAATTACAGTTGGGTCCAAAACAATAACAAAATTTTAGAACTGACCAAAAACGAAGACGTGCACAGATACTAAGGTTCTAAGTCCAAGGAATAGGGAAGCTAAGTGCCAACTCAAATAATTAAGATGAAAATATAATATTATATAATTTTCAATAATTTCACGTTTAACCCCAAATTTTAGGATCATTATACTTTTAGCCCAAGACACCCAATAATTGATAAATCCATGCTAAGCTACACACCTCTATTGTGACGCGTCTCCAGGCACGTCGAGACATACATAGATATAGGTAAAATGGGTATTCTAGCCATTCATTCATAGATATGCATAATAAATATTACATTATTAAAAGTTCCGAGCTGACCAAAAGTACATAAACGTTTACAATTTCGCAAGGAATTTACAAAAACTTACAATAAGCGCCAAGAAACTGAACAAAAAGAACAAAAAAAATTAGACTTGAATCTTTATCTAGCTTCATTGGGATCCACTCGTCCCTGTAACTCACCCTGGTAATCGTAGCTTTTTTTTTTCGGGGATTTCTTCCTCAAAGATTTTCCTCGTCTTTACCTGTGGCATGAATACCATGAGCCAAAACCCAGCAGAAAACACTCTAAACTTTCTAATTAACCTCCGAAAACAAAATTTACCACAACACATTTCATTTAACACTTAAGATATATAAAAGTCAATGAGACAGACAAATTTGACATTCATATTGTGGTAAGCAGATAAGTGAATAATCATGCAAGGATGTGATGCTATGAATGCAATGCGAATGCCTAACCCAACAAACCCCCAGAATTATAACATGAATTTCACGCCGGGAATTACCAGAGTAGACTTTATGAGTAATTGATCACAAAACCATCATCGCGCTTCATTGTGAATAGTAAATCCATCGCCAGGTTTTATGCCACACCTGTTTTACTACTAAATGGCAACGGTGTGGGATTCGGGCCACCCTCTGAGCCAACCAATAACCAATGATCAAATAATTATTATCCGCTTTGTCCCACCTTAAGGACAGCATTGGTATTGGGGTTTAAACTAGGTATTGGTATCATATTGTGCAAGAAAGTGTTTTAAAAATTAATTTAGTGGATCTTTTTAGTATCCTTACTTATTAAAACGTGTTATTTTAGTAAGTTTATGATTAATTTAGTATTCCCATGATTTATTATAATTTTTACAACAATTGATCAATTAGGTGTAGACTTTTAAGTCAAATTAAGTTAGTTTGACAAGATGTGATTTTTTGATTTATTTACGTGTAAGAATTTCAATAATGATTTATTTGTTTTTGTTAGCCTATAATATTATATTAGTATGTATATTACTTGTTTGAATAATCTTGGGTCACAACAATGCTTGATTTGTATATTTTTTTCTCATTTTGAGTTTAAAAATGCCAAAGTGACTTTTTGGGCACAAATTCCTAGGTGGTCGGCCATTAAGGGGCATTTTTTGTTATTTTTGTTGTTATTTTGTTTTTTACTACTTAATTGCATTTAAATATTTGATTTAGGGTGTTCATGTGTCAAATTTTGAGTTTTTAAGATTTTTTGGTGTATCCGGGGCAAAATGGTCATTTTATCTTAATTATGAAAATTTTTGATTTTTAATCTAATATTCCATGTTATTTACTTGATTTAGGATGGTAGGAGCCTTCTCTGAGTATTAGGGTTTTACCTCTGGAGTGCTAGGTTTTTTTTAGGGTTTCCAAATCGAATTAGGGTTTTGGGTTGAGTTAGGGTTTCAAACCTTTTAGTGACCTAAGCTCTCATTGGCACCGTTGCTAATATTAGGGTTTGAACCGGGTTGTTACACCTTTGGTCGGTATTTGGGTCCTGATTACATTGTCTGGTAATGGCTCGTCATTTTATTGAAATGCTACACAAATTTCCCTCCAAAAATGTGGTATGGAATTTTTTGCTCATGTACATTGTGGTCATCATCTTCCAGTTGCATATATTATTTTTGTCTCTTGTTTAAGGAATAAAAATCAATGAGAAGGATTTATGGCCTTGCAACCTGTGAATATGAATATTTTGAAGTGAATTTTTTGAAATATTGATAGCATTATGAGAAAATTTGAAGAAATAAATAAAAATAATGAAATATCATAGATGTTTTTGTTACATTGAGGTTTTGAGAATGTGAATATGCTGATGGATATATCACATATAATGATTATGTTCTATTGCATGCATGCACCACAAGATCATCATCTAATTGCATTTTTTACCATCTCATTAAGAACTGGCATTTTGAATTCTCTGCTTGGCTCTGTGGATGGCATAGACATATGGCTGACTGATCAAGAAATGGTGTTTTCTTAGAAATCAGTGAGGTGGGCTGGACAATGGATTCAATTTACCATATCTCTTGATTGGTTTGCCTGACACATGGTTTGACAGTTCATTATTGTTTTACTAATTTAAATTTCTTAAATCAGGAATTGGAGGGTATTTTTTAATTGCCAAAGTTACATTTTCTTTTTACAATTAATTTGAGCATCTGCAATTACAAATTTGAGGGTGTTTGTGAATCTTAAATCTGATGAATTGACAGATTGAGTTATGTTTCCTGACATTTTGCTTTACTTTTGATAGAACAACTTGGAGGACATTTACAGTCTCCTTCGCTTTTTAAGGGTTGAACCATGGGGGAACTGGGCATGGTAAGTTCTTATTCCTTAGTTGTTCAGAACGAGTAAACAATTTTTGAGTATCTTCTTTCTATGTACTTTCTATGTTTATGTGGGAAGAAAGATTAAAGACGCATTTGCTTGAGACATTGAATTTTCTCAAAACTAGTGGATAATATTTATAATGATTTTACCTCTTTTTAGGAGGATCAGATTATATTGTTTGAACATATTGCATGATTCAAATTTTCGGCTATTTGATATTTATATCAAATTATCTGTCTCCTCTAAAGATTTGTATAATAAGTCCTTTTATAGTTAATAATGTTGGGGCAATAGAAATTGTTAATTAATACAATTATTTAAAAATGAAGTTTCTCCTTGTAGTTAATACAATTTTTAATACAGAAATATAATATATCTGCATTTTTCTTAAGGTAATAAACTCCATTGACAAAAAATCCCTTGTACTTATATCTAAGAGATTTGAACTTGAGTCTCTTCATCAAGGAAATAGCTCCCGATTCTGTAATTATTGCAAGCCTTGGCCCAGTGCCCAGCGGTTAGATTGCTCCATTGCGACTTGGGCATCATGGGTTCAAATCACAGAAGCTATGAAGCACGGACACGTGATACGACACGGACACGCTGACATATAAATTTTTAAAAAATACAGGACACGACACATCGGGGAGACGCTGAAACATATAATTTTATATATTTATTATATGAAAAATATTTAAATGTTTCACCCAAAGGTAATGTTAAAAAAGCAATTTAACACTTTCTAAATTGAAAACATGTTTTCTTTGCCATCAAGTTAAGAAAAACAGATTACAAAAGAATTTTTTTTGCTGGTTTTCTTTTCCCTCAACATTCTGTTATGAATTTAAAAAAAAAATTGCAGCAGGTGCCAAATGAACAGAGAGAGAAGAAAAATAAGACAGAAGTTAAATTTTTTTTGTAGCAGGTGCCAAATGAACATAGAAGAAAAAGAAGACAACAGAGAAGAAGAAGAAGCTTCCCTTGCTTGTTCTTCAATTGCGAAGCAATGTCACACTCTCTCTCTCTTTTTCTTCAATTGCACAGCTAGGGCACATAGCGGGCCTTTCCTGACTTCTTCTTTTGCTCTTCTTTTTCTCACGACTGGGAATAGGGGTATTCAATTTTTTTGGTATTTATTATTTGAACCCCATTTAAACTTTTTACATGTTTAGTTTAGACCCCACATAAAACTTAAAAATTACATTTTTCACACCGAACATGTCCAAAAACTGTCCTAACGTGTCTCCAACGTGTCTGACTAAAAATAAAATAAAATAAAATTCGGACACTTTAATTTATGTGTCATGTCGGACACGTGTCCGGCGTGTGTTGGTGTCCGACACTGGTACACAACCTCCGGGAAGGCGTCCGTGCTTCATAGCACAAAAACAGCCTATTTGCATGCGCCGGGGGTGGGGGATAAGGCTGCAAACATCCTACTCCCCAGACCCTGCATATTGAACTGCCTGGGCTTCTCTTTTTTAAAACACTGATGCCATATATGCTCATTCATTGTAATTTTCCTTTTAGTCTCACCAATGCTCTAAGAGGATTCTTATATTTCTTTGCTGAGTTTTGTTGCAACACTAAAAGCCTCTCCTTTAAATTCATGACTTTATGTCTCATTTTGTAAGTAAACGACTGGAATGGGTACTTGAAATGAAACATGCTCATCTAGGATTTCTTCAGTGAACTTCGAGTAGTTGCGAGATGCTTAGACAACTGTTTTTGGTGAGTCTATACATCTATGGCAATTTGTGGCTGACAGTTGACCTTCATTTTCCTCCACAAAACGATATATATAATTGACTGTTGTTGAACCTCTTTTCACCTTTCAGATCTATCTGCTGCAAGTGTTTTTGTAATGCATTCATTTTTTTAAACATTCACGAATATTTTCAGTTTGACCTTGTTGATCCAAAATCCTATTGTCTTTGTTGTGCTTCTACTTGTGTCTGTATTTTTTGGCACGTACTCTGTTTGACCAATTAATATTACTTCTGCAGTCATTTTTTGTTTGCATCCGACTAGTTAGGACACGAGTTGAAGCTATCAATGTGACATGACGAAAGCCATCTTTCTCGGAGCCAGAATCTTATGCATTCATTTTTATTCCAACTTTGACTGCATTGGGGCTGCATCTTGGTATTGTTGTATCTGGTTCCACATATTATGGAAATTCTTTCTTCACTTCCATCATTGTGGAACATAAAACATTGTTGGACTTTGGTTCTCTCACAAAATTCGCACTTCATGTTGATAAATATTAGATATGTCCTGTATTTCTTGAATATCTGTTTACCCATCCTTCCGGCTATAATTTTGTGAACATCATCCTCTTCCATTCGCTCTTCTTTAATGGTTGGCTTTGGCTTCATTTTTAAGGATTGTACTTTTGCATTTCTTCCAGGCATCTATATTTGCTTTTGCTCTTGTTTTCCTCCCAGATGGGAGTCTCACTCCATATTTGAGGTTTTTTATTGCTTGTCATTGTTTGTTTTGAGCTTAAAGAATTATTTATGGTTTGAACCATTTTTAAAAAAAATTTCTATCAGTGAACATCTCACACAGTTGGATCTTTTGTACAATGTGACCTGAGTTCATCCATAAACAAACATAGATTAATTTCATTTTATTTTCCAAGAAGTCAAAATATAACTACTATACGTATTAACACCCTTCAGATGTTTTTTGTTTGTGATATTCTTTTGTAATTATGGTAATTAGCTTAATCATACATGCCATTTGCATTAATATATGTTGAATATGCATCTTATTTTGTAACTTCAGCCACACTGTTTCCTTTGGAAATGTTTTGTCTACTTATAGTCGATAAATAAGATGTGAAGGTTTACAAGTTATTTCCATTGTATTTTTTACCTTTATTTTTGTGAGCTGCATGAGTAAGGTATGAACCCAGTCGTTGTGCTAATTACCTTATCTTTTATATCTTTCAGTCTTAAGTTGTAGAGTTCTTGATGGGGAACGGAAATGATATATCTGAGATTATTTACATTTGATCCCGGAAGATATTTGCATTTTAATTATGGGTAGTGCTAACCACCGCCCAGTGGTTAATAGGCTAATGAAGACAAAAGTTTTTCAATATCAATACACTTTTTGGTGTAGGGTCTACTACTTTCACAGATATTTATACATTATATATCCCTTAACCACCGCCCATTGAGCGGTGGTTAGCATTTTTCTTTAATTATTTAGATTTAAGTTTAAGTTTTAATTATTTTAAATTTGTTTAGATATGATTAGTTTAAATAAGATTTGGTTAGATATGATTAATTTAAATAAGATTTGATTAGATTGTTTAGATAAAATTGTTATCTTTTTTATTCTTATCTTTGTATTTCAGTGAACTATTTATAGGCCTTCAGCTTGTATTATAATTTTTTGAATGATTGAATAAACGAATATTTTTTGGAATTGGTGTCGATTCTAGTTCATCCCTCGGTGTGGATTCTTAGGTTCCTTTAGGTACGGATTCCTAAAGGATCGTCCTGCATTAGGTCTAGTTTAGGAAGGCAAAACCCAACTGATGTTGTATGACCTATTTGAGTTGTAATTATTTTTAGAAGTCCAAGTGGTGTCAAATTAGGAAAATAAGATTAGATTTGGGCCAAATGCGAAGAGATATAAATAATCAAACTTTTTTTTGATAAATAATAAATAAATAAATAATCATTGCTGAAGAGCTACAAGTGGAAGAAGCCTATTTGATGTGCAATACAAGTCTACATAACCAAAAGTAAACTACGACCAAAGGAGTAGTGGAAATAGAATCACAAGCTTGTCCAAAACTGTGCACGAGTTTTGGTAGTACATTGATTGGTCTTGATTTTGGTACCATGAAGGTCGATCAAGCTTAGAGAGAAAGTAATGAGCCTTTATTCTATTGTGTATCGAGATACAAATTGTGTATTGTTTTTCTATTTTTCCAAATGGTGTATCGTTTTTCTATTTTGTCGAATCGTGTATCGTATCGTATCGAGTATCGTAAGAAATTTAACATATTCAAAAATAGGTCGAAAAATATGTATATTTAATCCAACATAAACATCTTACGAGACTAAAATGTTAAATAATGTTAATTAATAATATTGTGAAAATATGATTCTCAAAAATAAAAATATGTGTTAATAAGTACTTAGTACATTTGAAATAAAAGATAGCACAAGTAAATGCATTATTATAACTCAAATTGGATTGATCATATATAATATGTTCTTTGTATTATCTTAACATATCATTTAAGTTTTAGAATTTTAATATATAACTTTTAAGTTCTTAACTACTTTGTTCATAAGATAAAACTACATTAATGTTAATGGCCGTAAATCAATGTTGTATTACTTAATATTAAATGAGTAGATATTTATAAATGCAGACAAATGTTAAAGAAAAAATGCTCTAAATATTTTAATAATGCAAAATTTTCTAATAATATTTATTTTTACACATTAAATTATCTAAAAAATTATGTATTAATTTATCATATATATCGAATCATGTATCACATATCACTTTATGTATCGTATGTGTATTGTAAGATACGATTTAAATAAGATTCAATATGCGATAAATATCGATTTACCTCTTTAATTTATCAAATCGTAAGATACATATCATGAAGCGTAAGATTTTGACAACTGAATTTGTGCTAATACTTGAGTAATCTCTAAGCTGTTCTACATCAGGTTCAAGCATCGTATAGGTTGTCTTAGTTGATAATAAGATGTTGGTGGATCATGTTCAGTTCGAGATGGGTTCCGGAGATATTGGGATTCTATACTCAACCATTCATTAAAGAACAATAAGCTTAGATTGTGGATTTGGTTTGGATGAGAAGTATAACCATAATTTCGTGGGTTGATACCTGAGGCATGTGAACTCTGCTAAGGTTTGGGTTGTAAGTTGCAACTCACATTTTTGTTCATGGTGATAGTGTATTGGTTGGACAAGGTCACAAGGTCCCATGGTTTTTATGCTGTTGGGGTTTTCTCCCCTTAAAAAATTGCGAGTGGATTATACTGGTCCAAAAGAGTGGAGGAACGAACGATGTAGAATAGGCAGATGGTCATTACAAAACTTATTTTTGTTTGGATTAGCATTTCTTGGTGGAGTCAAGCCCTCATCGTTTCGTGAATAATATAATGCTTGATTTATTCAAAGCAGGTTCCTCAGAATGACACCCTGGAACATAAGTTAAAAAATAGGATCCTTATATAGAACATAGAACGACGTCTTGGTCACAGTTATTTATGTTGATCATTAGAATTCAGGATTTAAGGGTAAGTAACATCTGATCTAGGCGATGTTTTCTGGGAATTGTTTTGAAATATCAGTTTCCTGAGTTGAATAGGAAACCTCATTTAGTGTACTACAGTTTCCTTCGATTTTTTTCTGTGTTGCTGTCTCATTTAGTGTACTACCATTTTCTTTCATTTGTGTGTGTGTGTGTGTGTGTGTGTTACTGTGTGTTTGTTGTCTTATGTGGGATGGTATGCTTAAGCTATCCATCGATTTAATCCAGGTGGAATAAACTGGTCCAAAAGCCTTTTGAGGAGGGTGATGAGAGAGGATTGAAGTTGGTTCAATCCATCTTGAGGCCAATTATGCTTAGAAGAACAAAGTTTAGCACAGACAGAGAAGGCAGGTGAGCAAATGGCTAGTAACACATTCTTATCTTATCCTTTTTGCGTTTCTTGCTATAAACCCTCTTTATTTTTTTTAATTTCTTTTTTGGGTTTTGCAGGCCAATTTTAGTTCTCCCACCAGCAGATGTTCAGGTGATTTATTGTGAACTCACAGAAGCTGAAAAAGATTTCTACGAGGCTCTGTTTAAAAGATCCAAGGTTTCTTATCTTGATTGATTTCTGTTTATTGTATTGTTTTATGCAATATCTTTTCTATACCAAATGTTTAACTGAATCCCATCAGGTTAAATTTGATCAATTTGTTGAGCAAGGACTGGTTCTCCATAATTATGCTTCTATTCTGGAACTACTGTTACGTCTTCGCCAGTGTTGTGACCATCCATTTCTTGTGATGAGGTCTGTGTCATACTTCGATATACTTTCTTTTTATTTGTCATTTATCTTGTGTTTTCACAACAACATGTTTCTTCCAAAACTTGTTTGCGGTTCACCTTGCATGTAGCTCAAACACAGGACTTCAACAATTCTCTGATCTGTTTAGTGTTTGTTTGGTAAAAATAAATTTGACTGAACTACGACATTCATACTTTGGATATGGCAGTTGTCTTTATTTGTTACAACGCTCTTGGGATGTGGAGCTTACTTTATGTTATCTGTTGACTGTATCTAATGTACACAATTCACCAATGAAATTAAAATGTTAAGTTATCAACAAACAATAGAAAGGAAAAATAGTAGTATAAGCATTTACCTGTTTGTTCTGATTATGCACAAGAAACTTTAGGCTATTATCATTAAGTTCCCTTCAATTCTCCGTTTTAAGAATTTACCGACCGTTAACATTGGTAATGGCATGGTTTGATGTTTCCAGCCGAGGTGATACTCAAGAATTCTCTGATCTGAATAAGCTTGCCAAACGATTCCTTAAGAATGGTCGGGATGTTGTGGAAGGTGAGGCCAAAGATGTGCCTTCACGGGCTTATATTCACGAGGTGGTGGAAGAGTTGCGCAAGGGGGAAGAGGGAGAGTGTCCAATATGCCTTGAAGCTTTTGAAGACGCTGTATTGACACCCTGTGCTCATCGTTTATGCCGGGAATGTCTATTGGCTAGTTGGCGGGCTCCTACATCTGGGTTTTGCCCTGTTTGTAGGTAGGTACTTGTAGATTGCTTTTTTTGTCTACCCGGCTCCAAGTAAGCCCTTTCGCTTTGTCCTTCCCCTTCATTAATTATTTAGTAAGTAAATATTACTGATCTGCTGTTGTGATATACAATATTTTCTAATTTACAGGAAAACTATCAACAGACAAGATCTTATTACAGTGCCAACTGAGAGTCGATTTCAGATAGATGTTGAGAGAAATTGGGTGGAATCATCCAAAGTTACTGCTTTGTTGCAGGAGCTAGAAACTCTTCGCTTATCAGCTTCTAAAAGTATTGTTTTTAGCCAATGGACAGCCTTTTTAGACCTTTTGCAGATCCCTCTTTCTCGGTAGCAATTCCTACTCCTCTAGTTCCTTATAGCAAAGGGGTTATTAAAAAAAAATTCTTGCTGCTTTGACATTTCTATGAAATATATTTGGTTTGTGGGGAATGCATCATGCTGCCTCTTTAATTATCATTTCTGTAGGAATTTCAAATGTGTATACCAGGGAAGATATATATATCTTATGGGGTGTGGGTGGTGGAGTTTTGAGGGATTGCGTTCACGATGCTGTTAGTATCTTTTAGCATCTGTCATTCCTCACTCAAAACTAACAGAGTTGAATGATTCCAAATTGTATCAATGTACATTTGAATTCGTTTACTTTGTGCATTTTTGTGGGGGAGAGAGCAAAGGCTGGATAGATTGAAAAAAAATAAAATTAGATGGCCAAAATTTATCATAAATGTTCAATTTTCTTGTTTATGTTCTGAAAATTTCAAATTCTATTTGGTCATTAACCACTATTAACTTTTATCGTAAAGTTCATTTGAATTTGCACACTGTGCATTTTGTGGGGGGAGGGAGCAAAGTCTAGATAGATTGAACAAAAATTAGATGTCATCAATGCTCAATTTTCTTGTTTATGTTCTGAAAATTTCAAATGTTTTATTGGACAATAACTACTGTCCAACTAAGATCGCATGCAGTAGTGTCTTGGAGTTTTCTGTCTTTGGAAATAATAAACTGTGGTTGATATTCCAAATGTCCTGATATTTTGCAGGAGTAACATTCCCTTTGTTCGTCTGGATGGTACTCTGAATCAACAACAACGTGAAAAAGTGATAAAACAATTTTCAGAAGAAAACAATATCTTGGTTAGTCTTGGAAACTTTGAACTGGGAGAAGGAAAAGAATAGAGCTGGGGAGGCGATGGGGAGTCATAATCATAACTATTGGTTTTGATTATTCCAACTGGGTTGTTGTACAGGTGCTATTAATGTCATTGAAGGCTGGTGGAGTTGGAATAAACCTAATAGCAGCATCCAATGCCTTTGTCTTGGTATGATCCAAATATATCAATCTTCTTATGCATTATATGATATTCTTGCTAGTTTTGGATTTGACGATGAAAGAGTTGACTTTGGCTAATAAAATTTTCAAAGGAGGGAATCAAATAGCTATCTTTGTCCTTAATGGTGTATTATGTGTAGCAGCAATGAGGAATCTTTGAACCATCTATTTTTTCATTATCTTGTAGCTTCATTGCTTAATGGAGAGAGAGAGAGAGAGAGAGAGAGAGAGAGAGAGAGAATGAGCGTAATTGTGAATGAGAGCACCCAACATTAGGGTTCACTCTATTATCACTGGTATTTATATAATAAGATCGATAATACCAAAAGAACAATAATACCCCTATTTTAATACTCTTCCTCAAATTGATGCATAGATATTTTTCATGCCCAATTTGTATACAATGGGGTGACATATTTTAGTACTAAGCCCTTTAATAAAAATATCTGCTAATTGATCTGCAAACTTCACAAAGGACATACAAATTGAGCCCTGGCACAATTTCTCCTTGATGAAGTGTCTGTTAATCTCTATATGTTTCGCTCTGTCATACTGTACTGGGCTATGAGCAATATAAATGGAAGTCTTGTTGTCAAAATACAACTTCACAAGTTTGTCGCACTCAATCCCCAAATCCTTTAATAGTACTTGGAGTCATATAAGTTCGCAAATGTCATGTGCTATAGTCCTATACTCGGTCTCTATACTTGATTTAACTACCACTGTTTGCTTTTTAGTTCGCTAAGTAATTAAATTACCTCCTACAAATATGTAATACCTCGATGTAGATCGTCTGTGATTAACTGAACCAACCCAATCTGCATATGTGAAAGCTTCTAATTTCATATGGCTGTGATGAGAGAACAAGTGCCCTTCTTCAGGAGCAGACTAGAGATATCGCAAAATACGATAAACAGCGTCAAGATGTACACTACGAGAATCATATATGTACTGACTGGCAAGCCCCACATCATATGCAATATCAGGTTTGGTATGAGATATGTATATTAATCTTCTTATAAGCTTTTTAAATTGATCATTTTCGACATGTTCTCCATCACCACCACTGAGACGATGATTAACCTCAATAGGTGAATTTGCAGGTCGACAATCCATCATGCCAACTTCTTCTAGAAGGCCAAGAATATACTTTCTTTGGGAAATGAAGATTCCATTATCTGATCTAGCCACCTCAATTCAAAGAAAATATCGTAGCGCCTCCAGATCTTTCATTCAAATTCTTTTGCTACGTTTGCTTTAATACGGGATGCCTCTCCAGTATCATTACCTGTCACAACTATGTCATCAACATATACAATAAGAATTGTGATCTTATTATTGCTTTGCTTAATAAACATAGTATGGTCTGCATGACTCTTTCGGTACCCAAGTCTTAGCATACACTTGAAGGATCTATCAAACTATGCTCAAGGGGACTGTTTTAGTCCATATAGGGCCTTCTTCAATTGCACACCTTCCCTTCAGTTTCACGATATGAGAAATCTGGTGGTATATCTATATATACCTCTTTTTCTAGATCTCAATGGAGAAATGCATTCTTCACATCCAACTGCCAAAGAAACCAACCAATATTAGCAGGACATGATAACAGTACTCGAACTGAGTTCATTTTGGCTATTGGAGCAAAAGTCTCCTGAGAGTCATTATCATAAGTTTGGGTAAAACCCTTAGCAACTAGTCTTGCCTTGAATCTCTCAACTGATCCACATGCCTTGTGCTTTACTGTAAATACCGATCTGCATTCAACTGTCTTCTTCTCTTTTGCGAGAGAGACCAACTTCCAGGTACTGTTCTTTTTCAGGGTTGTCATCTCCTTAACCATAGTCTTCTTTCACTTAGGATCCGCAATAGCTTCCTTCCAATTCTACGGGATCGATATAGAGAACAAAGATGAGACAAAAGCATGATATGGGCCTGAAAAAGAGTTATATGAGATAAAATGAGAAATTAGGTGTTGAGTACATGTTCTAACGTCTTTTCGAAAGGCGATAAATAAGTTACAAGTATCAAGATCAACAACAGAGGACTCATTATCAGCTGGATCAGTGGGAGAGTCTGAACCAGAAGATAGAGGTAGCAACTGTCAAGTTGGTAGTGGCACATGAGGCGTCTAATCTTTCGAACGTCGAGAATAAGTATGCAGATCTGTTCTATCTAATCGTCCAGCAACATCTTGCTTTGTTCCATCCTTACTGTTCTATCCTTACTGGACTCTTCCGTCTCCTCTTTACTAGGAATAAGGTCTTGCAGGATAAGATTCGAAAAAACCAAAACTTGACTCTTGAATTTGTGTATTCGATGGTAACATCTCTTTCAATCTATATGTCTTCCCCTTAAGAGATGTCTCAGAAGAGTGGAAAAAAAACTCGGACTCTCAAAAAGTAACATCCATATGGACAAATATTTTGTGAGCGGTCGGATCATAGCATTTATAACTTTTTTGGGTAGCAGAGTAGCCAATGAAAATACATTTGATAGCTTTAGAAGCTAATTTGCCACCTGGGTGTTTAGGTGTATGAACAAAGCTGGTGCAACCAAAAACCCGGGGTGGAAGAGGGGAGATAGATGGAGACTTGGGAAGAAGCTCCAAAGAGGTTTTGAACTGAAGGATACTAGATGGAAAACGATTGATAAGATAAGCAACGGTAAGTACTGCTTTACTCCAGAATGACTTGGGAACATGCATAGTAATGAAAAGGGAACGGGTGAGCTCAAGAAGATGACGATTTTTGCGTTCAGTAACTCTATTTTGTTCAAGAGTACTTGCACAATTTGTCTGGAAAAAAATACCATGAGCATCTAAATAGGCACAAAAACCACCATCAAGATACTCAGCCTCATTATCAGTTTAGGAATCTTGACGTTGGCATCAAACTGAGTGCGTACCATGCGGTGAAAATTTTAAAAATAAGAAAAGATTTCACTTTTAGTGCGAAGCAAATAGACCAAAGTAACACGGGAATGGCATTCAATAAATGTCACAAACTACCGATAACCAGAAATAGAAGTAATAAGTGAGGGATCCCATACATTAGAATGAATAATCATGAAGGGAGAATCACTGCGTTTATTCACTGAAGGATAAACAGATCGTTTAAGTTTTGTAAATTCATAAGCCTCACAAAAAATTATTTCTAGAACAGTGTTTAACCAAAGAAGAAAAAAGTCTTTTAAAACTCTAAAAGAAGGGTGCCCCAAACGGCGATGCCACTAAGTAATTGTAGGAGGATGGTTCTAGTATCAGCATGGAGAGCCTGGTCAGGCTGTGAAGGTGAAAGGGAAGCGGAAGACGGAACATTCAGTAAGTAAAGGCCACCATGTGCACTACCACCGCCAATCATTCTCTCCGTCTCCAATTTTTGAAATACACAATGAGTAGGAAAAAATATTACAAAACAGTTTAAAGAACTCGTAAAACAACTAACAGATAAAAGGTTAGTAGAAAAGTTGGGAACATGAAAGACAGATATAGAGAAAGCAAAGAAGAGTAATGGATAGAACCTTTGTCAGATACAGAAGACAAAGAACCGTTGGCTATTCTAACTTTATCTTTACCAGAACAAGTGGAATAAAAAATAAAATAGAAGAGCCAGTCATATGATCAGTGATATCTGAGTTAATGATCCAAGGAGTATGAGAGGCGACCGCACTAAGTGCAATAGGAGATATACCTGAATGAGCAAAGTTGGAGGTGAAAGTGGAGGCTGTAGAAGAAAAGATGTCGACCTGAGCCATCAAGCGTCTGAGAGCAGTTAACTCTGCCTCAGAAAGAGGGTCAGTCTCACCAGATGTGCTAGCAGGGATCTTAAAAAGATGAGTGCGGGAGCGAATAGGGCAATTATGTCCACCTCTACGTTCACCTCCACGCCCCGGAGTAGAACGGCCATGTAACTTTCAGTAATGGTCAATAGTATGATAGGATTTACCATAATGCAGCCAATGCTTACAGCGCAGCTGATCTCGGGCTACGGAGCCATTCTTTTCCCCAGATTTGGTATGACTAGGCTTGGCCTGTGCGAGGAATAGACGTGATAGTTAACACAGAACGCTCCTGACTGGAAAGAGGAACCATAACATGACGACGGCTCTTTTTCTGCTGGACATTAGTGTATGCTTGTCGCAAAGTGGGAAACAGATCGCGACCCAAAATTTGGACACGGATTGGATCATAGTCAACATGGAGGCCGGCATGGAAGTCATATACCTGCACCTTTTCTACCGTCTTCTGAAATGCAGCAGCATGAGTAGTACAAACCATGGTTTCAAAAATCGGCCGTTACCGTTACGTAACGCCGTTACGTAACGGTTTCGGCAGAGACCGAGTCGCGATACGGC
>JAULJZ010000002.1:2103258-2119102 GCA_032270985.1 Heliamphora pulchella | reverse complement strand
TTAAACAAAAAAAACTTAATTTTAATTCAACTTAAGGCCTATCAACCGGTTGATAAACGAGACCTACATCACGGTTGTTGATAGAATTATTGATTGTTGTGCTATTTTCGTCTTTTCACACTATTATGCTACCTACCAAACATTGCATTATAGGAGATTTTTGTCCAATAATTCAATTTTAGTTAAATAATTCAATTCAGGACATTTTTACCTACAAACAAAATAGTATTCTAATTACCCATAAAAAAAATAGTATTCTCAGAAGATAATACGACACTACCTACAATGTGTTTTTATTTAATTATTTAATTACAATATTTTGAGAAAAATAATATTTTTTTTATTAAGTAAGTAAAAAACAAAAAGTGACCTTTTTATCTACTACAAATACTACATAAAAAGGTCACGTAATTCACTAAAATTACCTAGTTGGATTTAAATTTCTGATTACCTAGCAATTGTCGGAACTAAATTACTTAATGGCCCTGTTGGGGATAAATTGGAGAGATTTTACTTATTTTTGTTTTTTCTTAATTTTATTATTTTTTGAGTAAAATTTTTTACTTTTTCAAATTATTTTGATAATATAAAATGAAAATAAGTATAAAAACAATTAATAAAAATGTAAAAAGTTCACTATTGACAAAAATAAATGACATTTAATTTGGCTTATAAGTTTATTTTAATTTTTTTAAATTTTTTAAATTTTTTTTATATTTTTTGTATTTTAATTAATTTTTTTTAACTCGTCTCAATGAAAAAAATTAAAAATATATAATAATTTAATTAAATAATAAAAAATATTAAAAACGAAATTTAAAAAAACAAAAAAAATGCAATTATCCGACACAAGCCAATAGTTTTCCGAAGGAAAGACAGGACTGGCTGAAGTATTTGCGTACGTCAAAATTAGGTGATCATGACATCATTCATATATTTTTGCACATGATAAAAATAGTTCTCGTTTAAGATATTTAAGAAGTTTGATGGTAAAGAAATTTGTTTTTTTTTTTGGAAACAAACATTAGAAAGAAAATTATACCAATTGGGATATTTTTTTATTGTAGTTTTTTAGTTCTTTTATCAAAATATTTAATATGTTTTTATTTTTGTGCTTTTAAATAAGAGTTTTTATTTTTATTTTGTGAATAGAATTGATTTTTTGATAAATAATATTATAATCTTTTATTCAAAAAAATTAAAAGTATTTGAGATGTGAATAATGTTTTTTTCTTAAAAAAATAGAAGAAAACTAGTTGATTTTTTTTATAAAATCAACTTTTAAAACTATTCCAAACATGAATATATATTGTGTTCCATTATCTTTATGAGTAATTTGGGCTTAATCTGTGTTCAGGCATTTGAGTAGTCTGCCTGAACGGTATTCAAACGTTTGTGCAAGTAAAAATAATTATATTAAAAAATGAAAATAATGGACAGAGAAGAGTAGCTACCTAACCACAAGCTATCACATCCTCACCTACCACCAAAGTTGGCAGTGCTGTTGTCATCACGCGTCGTCTCGTTTGCTCACCAAACCCCTCACGAACATTATTAGATAATTTGAAATATCATATCTCATTATTTATGAAATATATATATTTTTAATATATATATATAGTTGGAATATCATTCATTTCAGCCTAGAACTACAATCATCGCCGCTATGAGCAAGTCTTAAGTCTGGTAATCCTCATTCAATTAACCCCACACAAAAATATCAAATATAAATTTAAAATCTTACTTTACTCTTTAATGAAAATCACAGAAATTTTAAAAATTGAGAAATGAAAATCTTATTTTGAAAAAAATTTCATCTTGCCACTGCTGTACTCTCGCTCGCCGCAACCAATCGCTGTTGCTCTCGCTTCCTCGCCGTTGCTTTTTTATTTATGAATGATAATTTTTGTGTGTAGAGATTTTGATATTTTTTTGTAAAGATTTTGATATTTAATTTTTATGTATGCTAAATACTAAATACATATATTGTTAAGTTATAATTTTGAATTATTATAATGAGAAATACTAATTTTATTATTTTATTTTTTCAATTATTATTAATTTTTAAATTGATGTTATTATTTATTTTTTAATTTATATAAATTTTAAAAAAATTTTATTTTAAAAATTTATTTTAAACCTCTTAAAACTTAGAACCGGCCTTATAAACAACACATAAACGATAAAACATAATACTATCGCATAATTACTCAACCTCTCTTTTTGTCTTCTCCAAATTTTTATATTAGGTAGTGTTAACCATCGCTCATTGGACGGTGATAAATAACGTAATAGCGATAAAAACAAATTTAATATTAATATATTTTTTAATGTAAGGTTTACCACTTTTACAAATATCAATACACGCATAAATATCTATACATTATATACTATTTAACAACCACCATTAGACAATAATTAGTATTTTTCTTTTATATTTGATTGTTCAAGTAATCTTATTATCATCGATCCTTTAGTTGGTACCCCTAATTATTATTAGCGGTCTTTTCTTATTTGGTACCCCTTCTTTAATTGAAATTTATAAAATTGTCAATCCATATTCTTATATATTTCTTTTACTGATTTTAATAAGAGTACGGTTCTTTGCTTTTCTAATGTAATTTTCGTTCTATTAAGATTTTAACTTAACTAAAATCTAATCTCATTTGTTTTTAAATCTTTTCAGCTAAAAATAAATCATGAGTTAGCTTTTGTTTATTTTTTTATTTTTAGTAGGGTTTTTTTTTCGTTTGTTCAAGTTTTTTTAATATTTTTTTAATTATTTTTATATAAACAATTTGAAAGACTGAAAAAACTTGATCGAATAAAAATTTAAAAACATAAAAAGTATTAAATGATTCAAATGCTGAAAAGACATTCCAAGTTAGATTTTCATTTGAATGGATCTTGCTTATTTATTTATTAAATTATTAACAAATAAGTCAAATCTCATTTAAACAAGTTTGTTTAGGTGGCTTGTAGTTTATTTGCTTATAAGCCAACTATTCAAACGACCTTATTTGTTTATAAGCCAATTTATTTACTTATTTAGCTACTAAATGAATTTATTTGCTTATTTATTTATTTATTTATTTATATCTTATTTGGTTACTCAAATAACGTGCTTTATTTTTTGACTTATATGTCAATAAATAAATAAGCAAGGTCACCCAAACAGGACCTCTATATATATATGTGAAAGGTAAAAATATATTTTTTATATACATGATAAACCAATTCCAATACCTATTTTATTAAGGACAATATTGTCATTTAAAAGAACGAATTTAAAAATAAAAAAGTCTTGTAAAAGAAATATTTTAGAAATTATTTAAAAACTAAGTTACCATATTATTTACTTCTAAAAATTGCTTTTTCTAAAATTGCAAAACTAAATAGTAAACTTCGGATTACCAAACATAAAAGTAAAAGTGTACTTATTTTTTTGTTGATAATTTAGTATTTTAATTATTTGGTGTACAATTAAAAAAAACAAGATTCTTTTTAAAATTGGTCTTCTGTAAATTCTATATGAATTTTAATCCAGTCCACCTACATGCACGGATTTAAATAATAAAATTAATTATAAATTGGTAACATCATAAGAAGAAGAACATGATGTATGAAAAATATAAAAAAAATTAGTATATTTTCTTATCAACTTTCTTATTAATTCATTTATAATTTATGTTGTCAAATTATGTGCACCATGAGTCAAGTTTGTTCAAAAATAAGGAAGGATGCAAGAAATAACTAGCTAGTTTCCAGACTTTTACAATCTTTTTTCTTTAGAAGTACAAAGGAATTAAAAAAAAAAAAGAAGCAAAATTAAATAGTTAATGAAACCTTTTGTCTGTTTTTGTTATTATTTTGAAACAAATAAAAATATTGTTTGGAACTGTTTTTTGAAAATATTTGAAAAGGGTACTTTTTCTGAAAACAAAATAAATACGTTAATTTTCCAATATTTGAAACAGTTTTCGTCAAAAAAATAAAAAACATAAACAATAGAAAAGCGATGGGTGTTTTAGAACTTTTTATTATTATTTTTGAAAAAGAAAAAAAATAGAAATGAATCCCAGTAAGAGATCTTATACAGGCACACTTAAGGATAGTTTTATTTTAGATGGCTTTTTAAGTTTTTTTTTTTGGGTTAAATTTTTATTTATACTTTCAAATTTTTTAGTGGCAACAAAAAATATAAAAGTACATTATTTTGGAATAAAATTAAACTTTTTAACTAAATACAAAAAGAACTATTTAGAGAATCTCTAACACTATTTTGTAAAATAGCCAATCAAAATATAATAAAAAATACACTCTCTATTTCAACCAATTAATTTTTTAAGTTTTCACTCCAACATTACTATCTATTTTAGTTATTCATTTAAACAAACTTAACAAATTTTTAAAAAATTCAATTTCAAATTTTTATTTCTCTATTTTTAAATTTTTATAAAAGAAATTTCAAAAAATTCAAAAAATATTTGTACAAAAGAAATTTCAAAAAAATTCAACATTCAATCTTTTATGGGGATTAAATATCTCGATTTCTTTCAAGCTGCTGCGATTTATGTCGTCGTTTGGTTCTCAAAACTGTACAAATATGCAAAGGAAAACTTTGGTCCGCTGAACTCTGGTCATCTTCTTCAACTTTCAAATTCAACTCCTCAGGTGAAATCAATACATGATTTAGATGAAATCCATTTTCGATCTCAAGCCCTAGTTCGCCCTTCGATCTTGACTTTGGCATCTCTGATGCCAGCTTCACTTCCTCCGACTACTGCTCCGACGAAACCTATTGTTCTAGTGCACGTGCCGGCACTAGTGGAGAGGGAAGGAGATGAGTTCGAAATTGAGCAAATTGAGTTTAAAATCAAGCAACGCGATGAAGCTTGTCTGGTGGCTCGTGACGCCGGTGATGGAGCTCGCTCCGATGAAACCTGCTGGTCCAGGGCTGAAAGAAGGGGTCGGTGGAAGAGGGAAAGAGATGAAAAAAAGAAGGCGAGAGAAAAAAAGAGAGAGACGATAGCAAGCCAAATTTTGCTGGCTAAATGTGGTTAGTAGGATTGAATTTTGTATAGTGGCGAGCTAGTTTACAAAGCCTGTTAGAGTTGAAAAAAAAAATAGTAAAACTCGAGATTTTAGCTAACAAGCATGATTTGCAATTTCTATTGGAGATGCTCTTAGATAAAGTTTTCTGTTTTATGTGCAATAATTTACTTTTTTTATTAAAGTTTTCTGTTTTATGTGCAATAATTTACTTTTTTTAATTAAAATTCTTTATTTTTTTTTTCTTATAACGAGATAAAGTTAAAATGTTAAAAAGAAGCTTGTTCAGCAAGACTATTAAGTTTTATCTTTTTATTTTAAAACTGACTTTATTTTGGTATGTAATGTAAAAGCAATGATCTATTTTTTATTAATAGACATTAAAATTGAGTTGTAATATGTAAGAATAGCATTGTCCTTCCATACCGCTATTGCAAAGCACAGAAAAATACTTTTTTTTAAAAAAAATTTATTTTAAGGTCGAGCCAAATGATATATAGTTGCTTCGCTTTGGCAACCACATAGCTTCTGAGCTAAAAATTAAAAATTAATTAATAAGCAAAACTTTTTTTTATTTGAACTTCAATACGCATTCAAATAAAGAAAAAAAATTATTCTTCTAACCTATTACAAGTTATTTTTAATATATATTAATAAAAATATTATTATTTTAAACTTAAAAGTTAGGGAGAAAAAAAAACTACATTATCCATCAACATATCTAACCATGTAAAGAAGTTGACTTACCAAATGTTAACTAACCAAATATTCTTATAAGTTAACTTACCAAATATTCTTACCTTATTTTCATTTAGCTCTTAACTAAAAAATCAAAAATATTTAATTAAAAAGCCTAAAAAGCTTTAATTACCAATTAGGACCATTCTACATATGAAGATCCCAACTAAAATTATATGGAACTACCAAGAAAGGCATACGATAGAGAATTGTCAAATAGAAGCAAAACAAGTTTATGAAAAAATAAAATATAAAAATTAAGTATGAAGAAGAAAATATCACAACTAGAAAGAAAATATATTCAGGGCACATATATATACCTTTCTTCATTGTTTGGAAGAACATGAAGATTACAAAGATTGGGTGGTAATTGTATTCACAATCTTAGTAGTACACAACTTCCATGATCCATCCACTGCATATTTACCCCACCAACATTTGTTTTCTTTTTTCTTTTGCTTGTCTCTTGATCCGGTGATGAATTAAAATTCTAAGAAAATCAAAATCTGAAAATAAAATAAATAAAAAATACAGACGGAGGGAGGGAGGGACGGACAAATTAAGGGTTTTGCTAATCTTCCCGGGAAGGGCACCAAGGGGTCATGTCCATGGGATAACTCCCCAAAACCCTCAAGAAAGAAGTGAACTCCTGAACCTCTGCGAGCGCGTTCTGGGCTCTGGCCTCCGCCATGGAAGCTTCGAAATCGACGTAGAACATGTACTCGAAGTGCTTGGCCGTGCCGACGTTGGCGTCGTCGACCAGACGGATCGGCCGGTTCCGGTGAGGCCGACTCTCGATCTTCGTCAGGCTGATGTTCCGGAACGCGAACGCCGACAGCACCTTGAACAGCACAGACGTCCCCTTGTCGTGCGCGAACACGATGCTTGTCTTGAACGGCCGATCCGTCCGCGGAATGATCGGCTCTCGGGCCAGCATCACGAACCGAGTCACGTTGCTCGAGTCGTCCTGGATCCCGTCGGCCAGGATCTGGAGCCCGTACAGATCCGCCGCCCGCGCGGACGCTATCGCTGCCGTATCGAGGAGGTTGTTAACCGCCACGAACTCCGCCGCGCCTGCGGTGTCGTCTACGGCCTCGCGAACGACGTTCAGGCCGAGTTTGGTGAGAGTGAGTTCGCACTGCGATAAGGCCTGTGGATGACTAATCACGCGAGTCAGGTACTCCTTTCGGACGCCTGGGAGGGCGAGGAGGCAATGGTGGACGGGGAGCTGCACTTCGCCGACGATGTGGAGGCGGTGGCGGAGGAGGAGGTCGTAGTTACGGTGGATACTGCCTCCGAGAGAATTCTCCACCGGCAAGACGGCGCGATCGGCAATCCAGAGTTCGACGGCCTGGAATGCGACCTCGAATTGGTCGCACGGGATCGCTTCACAGTTCGGATAGGCCTTGCCGGCGGCGGCCTCACTGTACGCGCCGGGAACGCCCTGGTACGCAACGCGTAGCTTGGATCCGTGCATCGGCGCCGGAGAAAGGTCGGTGATGGTGAGCGGCTTCGGTAGGTTGTCAATAGGGACGAGATCTAGAGTTCTGTGGCCGTTCACGGCGGTGATGTTGTCGGAGTGGCCACTCTTTTGTGTGTCCTGCTGCTGCGACACTACCTTGCTCGCCAGGATGGCGCAGGTGCTCTGCCAGTCGGCTCTGGTGGAGCCAACGCCGCCGCAGAAGTTGAAGTTCGCATTGGTGGCGTTGGTCGCGTTGGCCGAGTCAAACCGGTACGCACATTGGACGACGAGTCGACTCGCCAAGACTGGGTTGGTGAGAATTGGCGTTCTCCTCCTAATTACAGATTTGAGACTCGGAGAAGGTGAGAGAGAATGCATATTCTATTATATTTGGACAAAACTCCCCACAAAAACTTGGCTAAAATGGTTTGTGTAAAAAAAAAATAGAAACAAAAAATGGGAAGAACAGAGAAAGGGGAAAAGAAGAAGGTATCTTAGCTTGTTGTTCTCTGAGAAGGGAACGTCCAAGCTGAGAGAAAGGAAGGGGGGTTGGGGTTTTATATAATTGGCGGGGGGGGTGGGAATACTAGAGAGGATGATACGTGAGCGAAGGTGGTTCGGTCAATCTCACACCTACCTCCCTCTCTCTCTCTCTCTCTCCTCTCTCTCTCTCTCCAACATTGCCTTACTCTTTCCTCTCAATACTTTTCTGTTAAAAATGTTTATATATATATATATATACAAAATATTGCAGTGTGGGAAATGTATAAATTTTTTTTTTGGGAGTAATTTACTCCTATTGTCAATTAACTTAAGAACTAGTATTTGTTTTTATATATTTAGCCAAAAAGTTAAATATAGTTTAAATTAGGTTTCTTACTAACTTAGCTTATGGGTTAACCTTTTTTTTTTTGAAATTGATTATTTGAATAAAAAGTTAATTTTTTTATTTTTTATTTAAATTAGACAATTTTTTTATTTATTTGATATTAACAATTATATGTAATTGATAGTAGTAGTAAATAATTTATGCATAAGAGATATTATTATATTTTAAAATAGTTTTAGTTTGAATAAAATATTCTCCAAGTTCGTGCTTTCATTTGATTTTTTTGTCTTTTTAGTTTTTTTTTGTCAAACGGATTATATTGGCTTTTTGTTTTTTTGAGTCAAAAAGTTAGAGTTGCCAATCGGGCTCTATAGAATAATTTGATTTGATATTTAAACTTTAGGATTTTGGGTGTGAAGGTGCGGTTTGAGTTATTTGGATTTTGATTGCTTTGTGATGCATGCTACCAATGCGGGTTGTGCATGAACTTGTTAGTAAATTAGATTTTCTTATCTAAGCGAGTTGTGCGTGTAATATGCTTTCTTAGCTAGGATACCCACGTCGACAAGTGGGGTTGGATTTTTTCTATTGTTAGGATTTGTTTCATCTTTGGTTGACTTGTTACTAGAAAGATTTCTCATATTCCGCTTCCGTAAGATACTTAATCTGTGCAGTAGGGGTATGATCTCGCCACATTTCTTTAATCTTAACAAAACGATAAGGATTAAAACAATCAGGAACAAAAATTTTCATACAAGTCCATTTTAAAAATATCATTTCATTGATATTGGAGAAAAAAAGCATTCAAGGAATACTCAATCCCATACATCAAACCCGGGATACTCCATTGCATAAACATACATCATAACTCAAAATCACAAAACATAGTCTCCAACATAATGTGTCTTACAATTACAAATCATACTACAAATAAAACAAATCAAAAACGACATTTAGCTTTGAGCTCAAGTCTATGAGACATCGACAATAGTTTACCAATCTTCTAACAGAGCCTGCTATCAACAATTACAAGGGTTACAGGATAGCGCACTTAATATTATAAAAAGTAAGATAAACCAAATACTTAGTTTAAGAAAACATTTTTGAAAGACAGTTCATTAAGTTTTAACAAAAGATACGAAAATACCGCAATCGTTCTAACACATTCATCTCATAAGTTATAAATAATTTACTTCTTTCGAAAGACACACATAAGGCTTAATAGCCGTAACATATAAAATCAATTCCCACGATAAGGTTTAACAGTCATAACATGTTAGAATCATTTCTAATACACAACCCTTTCCAACAACTCGTAATGCCTATATAGGCCGACGCTCATCCTTATAGGGCACATTCCCACATAAGTTACAACTTGTAATGCCTTTGTAGGCCAACTCTCACTCTTATAGGGCACCGCACAATACGTTCGTTGGTTAATATACACCCTTATAGGGTACCACATAACGTGTTTGTAGGCTAATATACACCCTTGTGGAGCACTATACAATGTCTTTGTAGGCTAACATACACCATTGTAGGGCACTACACAATGTGTGACAACCTAGTACGTGCTTATTTTGTTTTTTCCTGCTTCTAGTTAAATGTTGTGGTGTGATAAAACTTTGAGTACGTGTTTTAATAAAATAGTCGTTCGTGATCGAATTTTTGAGTTGTGGAATGGTTTTAAGATATATAATAATGATTAATATTGACAAACATGTTAATAGGAAAAGTTAAAATGAGATTATGAGAGTAAAGTTGGAGATTGGAGTTTAGTGCAAAGAAATTTATTGGATTTCAAGTTCAGGAATCACCGCTTGAGCGGTGGGAGTCCACTCGAGTCGACTATCGGGATAAAGTAGAAGATTCTCGAGCCTTAGAGAGAACTTAAGGGAATATATATATATATATATATATATTTTGTATTCAGCCACGTGAGCCTCCTAAAACCTCATTTCTCTTCTCTTCTCTCTCTCTCTCTTTTCATGAGAGAACACCACCATACCCTCGAACCCTAGCTTTCTACAACACAAAAATGAAGATTGAGGCTTGATCAAGGGTGAGTGAAGTTGGAACTCAAGCTTTGGATCAAGAAAATTGTAGATAAAGCACTAAGGAGGTAAGAACATCCACATCCAAACCCTAGAAGGAAAGATTGGAAAGTGTCTCAAGCTTTTGTGCAAATCTAAGGTAGGATCTAGATTTTCTCATATGCTTGTGTTAATTTGTGACGCCCTATTCTCCGGGTACGTCGGAACATACATAAATATAAATATAGGGATAAACTAACCATACATTCATATTTACGTACGATAGTTAATACATTATAAATGAGTTCTGAACCATCTACAATTACATAATTATTACAGTTTTACCAAGAAAAATTTTAAAAATCACTAAGCACAGGAAAACTGCATATAAGAACAAAAGTAGAGATCTTAATTCCTTAGAATGCCATAGCTAGGTTCACGTACTCTTGAAATTCACCTTGTTCTTCTAATTCTTCTTCTCCCTCGGGGATGAATTTCTCAAAAAACTCCTCCTCACCTGTGGCACGAATGCCATGAGTCAAGGCTCAGAAACAAAACACTCTAACCTTCTAACTAATCTCATGGCCAAAATTTACCACAACACATACCATAGAACACCCCGTACAGTTTATAGTCAATGAGATATGCAAACTTATGACAGGATAGCAGATAAGTCAATAAACATGCGTGTATGAAATGCAGATGCCCAACCCAGCATGCACCCAGATAATTACAGGAATTTCACGCTGGGAAACACCAAAGTACCAAAATGAGGGATTTAGAACAACCATAATTGGGCTTTCTCTGAATTACCACTACAGTGGGATTAGCTCAACCGAATTAGGCTCTCTCCGAATTACTGAATGGGATTAGGTCAACCGATTTAGGTTATCTCTGAATTATCCGATGGGATTAGGTCAACCAAATTAGGTTATCTCCGAATTACCCGATGGAATTAGGTCAACCAAATTAGGTTATCTCCGAATTGTCCGATGGGATTAGGTCAACCGAATTAGGTTATCTTCGAATTACTCGATGCAAAGTACCAAGATGAGGAGTTTAGGTCTGTCAAAATTAGGTCACCGCAATGGGATTAGGTCAGCCAAATTAGGGCCTCTGAATTACCCAATGGGATTAGGTCAACCGAATTAGACTATCTTCGAATTACCACCACAGTGGGATTAGGTCAGCCAAATTAGACTATCTCCGAATTACCCAAAGCAAAGTACCAAGATTAGGGATTTAGGACAGCCATAATTGGGCTATCTCTGAATTACCACCGTAGTGGGATTAGGTCTGCCGAATTAGGCTCTCTCCGACTTACCCAAAAATTCAAACTATCAAAATCAAAATGCTAGCGACGAACCCATGATGCCCAACAATATTCATAAACCATTTCTGTAACATCAGGGACGCACCCAGGGTGTACAAGCCAAAATTATTTTCAACACCGGGGATGCACCCAGGGTGTAAAAATTAAAACATTTTCAAAAATAGCAACAAAGGATGCCCTAGACTTAGAACCAAGAACGACAAATTCAACACAGACCATCCCAACAACGGTTTGCACAGATAGACTCCAACATGCCAAAATGCAAATGACAATGCTCATAATGTGTACCATTGATTTCAGTATAACAATTTATAGCATGGCATTAACTACCATTGTAATATTCATGGTACAATGCATAAAGCATAAAGTACAAGTATGTGAAACACAAACTACAATTTTCAAGATAACATAATAGAATGGGTTCTAAAGCATCATACGTTCTCTTGGAACACTAATATTCTAATTCAAATAAGTCACCATGCAAGAACTCGGGTCTCATAACGAAGGGTGTTCAAACCACACTTATCAATTTTTAAGGTTAAAACCAAGTATTAAATTAAAAGGGGCGACAAATTTTTTGGGTATCTAAATATGGAATTAAGATATGATTTTTAAACACTATTTAGATAAAAATATTTCTTACAACTCTCATGTTTAATACCAAGGCCAAATCCTAAGACAAATGGTTGAACATTTCACCCTAAGCAAAAATAGTTCAGCACTTACTCCAGATTTTATCCAAAATTATGCTTCTGTTGCTCTCGATTTTGGGGTATCAAATGAAGTTCAAATGAGCCCATTTTTTATTATGTTATGCTTTAACAAGTTCCCTACAATTTTCATGTTTATAGCTAAGGGTAATTGTTTGAAACAAGTTAGACTTTTTGGCCATTTTAAAAAATAGGTTCTGTCAGCCACCAAAACTCAACAGAGCTGGTTTTGGACAGAGGATTTAAAATGGTTTTGGGGTATCATCCTGAGGCTTTAAGGTCTGATTGTTGGGTAAAGAATACATCAATATGTTAGCTACAATATCCATGTAGGCCACTTTTGTAATAGATTACTAAAAATAGGTGTGTTGGGTTATATAAAAAAATGTGACAGAATGTTTCTCGGGGACTGAAAATCAACAGACTTTCAAAGGGGTTTTGACCTATCAAACCTCAATATTTTGTTCTCATTTTTTGTGGAGAAATGGATATACATGTTATCTACAACATTCATGTTTTGACCAAAGTTCGGATCTCATTCTAAACTAGGGTTTCCATGTCAGTGGTGTTGACTGGTCAGAAAATAATACACTTTGGTAAAATTGCAATATCTTGAGTTCTGGTTATGAAAATGAGTTAAAACCAACTTTGGATGATAGATAACACAAAAATATAACTCTGGACATAAAAATCATGCTTAGATCAATTTTTTAAATTGAGTTATGGCATTTTAATTCTCAGGGCAGAAATATCAGAGTCCTTAAAAATCAAGCCTCTTAGGGTTTAGATCTTCTACATGTGTCATGTCATGTTTTTGTTCCATTTCTTTGTATGCTTGTGATTTTAACTTTAATATTAAGGTTCCAGCACACTTAGAGATCATCAAACTCAAAGATAACAACATACAACAACATCTCATATCATTCATACTCAAAACAGCCCCTAAGTTTCCAACTACAACGCCTGTTCGGTTCGATTTCGATTCTTGATTTTTGGAGTGTTTAAAGGGATGGATTGAGGGATATTTTGAGAGATCTTAGATACAAGGTTTAGAGATTTTACGTACTTGTTTTGAGAGATCAAAGAATTGTGGAGGATGGGTTTGGACTTAGCTTTCGAAATTCGCCTCGGTTTCTTCCTTCTTCCTCCTTCTTCTTCCTCAAACTCATAGAATACTTCAAGAACAATTGAAGGTCTGATCCCTTACTCTCTTGCACGAAATTTTGAAGGGGAGAAGAGGTGTTTGGGATTAGTTTAAATAGGGAAAAGCTAGGGGACAAAGGCAAGACAGAAAGTACATAAAGGGTCCCTTTTTCTTCACTTCATTAAATGTGATTTTGAGTTTGATTTGAATTGATTTGATTCTTTTGTGGGCTAAAATCAGATATGGGGAAGCTAGATGTAGCTAGGGGGCTAATTGGGGGACAAAAAATCTGATTCCCATTAATCAGGGGTTTGTCTCGATTTGCGTGCCCATATTGTGCAAGAAAATACATTAAAAGTTAATTTGATGTATCTTTTTGGTATCTTTTTCTACTGAGACTTATTATTTTGTTATGTTTATGAGAAGTATAGTATTTTCATGTATTATCATAGTTTTCATAGTAATTGATTAAATAGATGTAATCTTTTAAGTCAAATTAAGCTGTTTTGGTAATATATGACTTTTTGACTTATTTTATTGTGTATGAACTTCAATAATAATTTGTTTACTTTTGTTGACTTATAACATTATATTATTAGGTATATTACTTGTTTAACAAGTTTGTGATCATCATAATGCTTCATTTAATACATTTCTAATCATTTAAAACTAAAAAGAAGAAAAAAGTCACTTTTTGGCACATCCTCCAAGGTGGTCGGCCACTAAGGGGAATTTTTGGCATTTTTTATGTTATTTTTTCTTTTACTACATAATTGTACTTAAATCTTTCATTTAGGGTATCCATATGTCAAAATTTAGATTTTTAAGGCTTTTTACTGTACTAAGGGCAAAACGGTCATTTTACCCTATTTATGAGGATTTTGATTTTTAATTCATTATTTTATGATATTTACTTCATTTAGAATGTTAGGAGATTCTCCGGGTGTTAGGGTTTTATTGCTTGTGTTTTGGATCTTTTTAGGGTTATCGGGTCGAACTTAGGGTTTTTGATTCGAGTTAGGGTTCTGAACTTCTTCTATGTTCTATGGTCTCGTGGACTATTTGTCAGTAACACTTAGGGTTTGGGCTGGGTCTTTACACTGGTTGTTATCAACTAGGTCGTTACAACTAGAGTGTGTACCGGGTCGTTACAAACTATCCCCCTTAAACAAATTTCGTCCTCGAAATTTTACCCCGTACTTCATCGTATGGAAGGTAAAGGATGATGGCTTGAATCGGAGGAGAATCAAATACGAATACTAGTCATTATTGAGGCATAAAAACCTGAGGACAAGGGTATCTCTTAGGATTGAATCTCTAATAGGGTTATCAACAAGACTTGGGTGCACATGAGCTTCCAACGAATGACACTTAACGGTACTGTTGGGGACCGACGATATAAGAAGGAATGATATGCAAAAGAATTTTAAAAAGTTGACACCAGGGCTTGGGGTAAATGAGAAAATGACTTATAAGGATAAAGTCGTGGGATTCTAACGGTGTCTCTTGTTTAAGATCTGGTCTAAAAAGTGTGTTCTCTCCTGCTTCCTCCCAACAAATGGGTGAACGACACGGTCTCCCATAAAGAGCTTCATACGGTGGCATGCCAATACTGGATTGGTAGCTGTTGTTGTAAACAAACTCGACCAACGGTAGGTGCTTCTCCCAATTTCCCTTGAAATTCATGACGCAAGCTCGAAGCATGTCTTCTAGCATTTGAATTGTGTGTTCAGATTGTCCGTCAGTTTGTGGATGAAAAGCCATGCTGAAACAAAGCTTCGTTCCTAAAGCAGCTTGTAGGCCTTGCCAGAATCGCGAGGTGAAACGCGGGTCTCAATTCGATACAATAGATAATTGAATTCCGTGAAGACGAATGATTTTTTGAACGTATTTCTGACTCAGGTTTTCCAATTTGTTGGTCGTTCGGACAGGTAGAAAATGTGCTGACTTTGTGAGATGATCTACGATTACCCAGATAGAGTCGTGTCCTGCTGGTGATCTTGGTAGTTCAGAGACAAAGTCCATAATGATGTGGTCCCATTTCCATTGAGGTATCTCTAGGGGTTGAAGGGTTCCTCCTGGTCTTTGGTGCTCGGCTTTCACTTGCTGATATGTAAGGCATTTGGCTACGAAGCTTGCTACATCCTTCTTCGTGCCATTCCACCAATAGTGCATCTTCAAATCTTAGTACATCTTTGTTCCTCCGGGGTGGACCGCAAAGAATGATTGATGGTGTTCTTTCAGGATGTCTCTCCTTAGATCCTCGACATTTGGCACGAAAAGCCTACCTAGGTATGTCATATGTCCGTGTTTGTTGACTGCCCAACCTGGTTTCGATTCCTCCGTGATAAGATGCCTCCGAATAAATTCAGACTCCTGGCTATACTTTTGGGCATTCACGATTTGCTGATGAAGATTTATCGTTGCTACGGTTAGACAAAAACAGTTCCCATCTCCCGACTCTGATGGTTGGAGTCGATGCAAAGACGTAAGGTTTCATCTTTCTTCTTCACAAATAATGCTGGTGCTAGGGTAGGTATACT
>JAULJZ010000002.1:2088823-2103158 GCA_032270985.1 Heliamphora pulchella | reverse complement strand
TATATATTAATGTGGGTGGAAAAATCGGACCCTACTTTATGAATTGTCTCCAACGAAGAGCCTCAATGCGCCTCACTCCAAGCCTCTGCAAAACAGGGCACTGTTAGTGCTACTTGACTAGCTAGGCACTCCTGTGCTTAAATCAACAATCATCATGAAGAGGAATGGATACAGATATTCTAGTATGATGGGATTCACGTGGCTTTTCTGGAAGACTACTGATACTTATCTTACGAGCTTCCTTGCTTTGTAAGAGTCCTAGTTCCATCTTAGGAGGAATTTGGTGATCAAGTTGATTCATTACCCAATTCTAATAAATTTGGGATATTTTTAGATAATTTCCATATTGATAAGGTAGTGGTCTCTTCAGGAATTAGATTCCTAATATGTGCTAACTTACTCTTTGAAGTTTGACCATGTTCTGATCATCACCTAGGTGTGTTAACCTATCTTACCATGCCATGTGGCACTGGTCACAGTCACCTGATGAAATCATGCCTGTCCCCTCTTAATCTATTCTATTTTTTTTCATCCCCCAGTTACTTTGAAAAGTACTTCGAAAATTGTATTTTGCTGCGATGACATTGTTTTGTTTTTGAATTAGGGATATAAAAATTTAGGCATTTTGACTTTGAGAAAGAAACTATTGTTTGTTACTTTGGAAAAGACCATGTTCACTGGTTGGACCCTGTCAATGTTCTAGCAAAGACCTAAATCCCTCTTCTCCCCGCAGCGGGGTTTTACTTGTATGGTGATTTAAACTCAATTTTAGCCTCAGCTGTGCAGGGTGCTAGTAGAGGAAGATTGGTACACACCAAAGATTCACCATTATTTGTAGAAGTGGCTGCCTTAGGCTCAATCGTGCATGATTAAACTTGATGTCAGAAGCTTTTAACATGGCATCAAGAATTGGTCCCTAATAGGGATTGAGCATTTTGGGTTACTTTTTTTGAAGTAACACTGAGGGACAGATTTGTTATCTAAGCATGGAACAGTTAGAGAATATTGGAGCCAAGAAATTAGTTAATTTTAGTGACGTTAGTTTCGATTTTTTTTATTCAGAATTGGAAATTTGTATTTTTTGACACTGTGCAACAGAATGGTTCAATCCATTCTTTATGTGAGGCCCAGATGCCAATGCATATGTCTGGTAATATTGATCGTGAGATAGGGTTTTGAGTTGATCCTTGAGTAAAGATCAAGAATTTATTGTTTCATGTTTTTCACAATCAGTTGACCATCTGGGTTTGTTTGTTTCAGTCCACTGACTAGGTCAAAGAGAACTGCTGAAATCATTTGGGGTACTCGCAAGGAGCAGATTATCACCGAATCTGACCTGAGGGAAATTGACCTGTACTCCTTTCAAGTTAGTTTGAGTTCTCAACATCTCTTCCATCACATATGCAGTTATATGGTTTAATGTCTCTTAAATGGTAAGCAGATATAACATGCCAAAGAAATGGCATATCGATGGTTGCTGATTCAGTATTCACTTTAGGGTCTCTTAAAGCACGAGGGGAAAGCAAAGTTTGGTGCGGCTTATGGGCAATGGCAAATAGATGCGGCAAATTTCAATATTGACGGTCATTATCCAGTGAGGGAATTATGGGATCGTGCTAGAAGCTGCTGGAACAAAATCTTAACTCATGAAAGCAGGTCGGTTCTTGTGGTTGCTCACAATGCTGTTAATCAGGCTCTCGTTGCAACGGCGATTGGTAGTATTTCTTTTCTCCGTTGTATGTTGCTGTCAGAAATTATGACCTGTCTATTTGAATGAATCTTCTTCTTGTTTGCTATGGTGCTTCTTCTTCCCATTAATCAGGATTAGGCACCGAGTATTTCAGGATTTTACTGCAGAGCAATTGTGGTGTGAGTGTGCTGGATTTCACCCCACGATTAGAGGGTGACTCTCCGTATATATGTCTTAATCGCTTAAATCAGGTTCTGGTCTATTCATTCTTCAAGATCTCTTCTATAGCTTGAGAAATTTCCTCTTTTGTTGTTTCCGTGCATTAATTTAACACATGGAAGATCATGCTGTTGGTAAAGAAAATGATGCTGACTTAGGACAGGGTGATACGATTTTATTATCTCCCCATGATTTGTGTGGGGTAATACGAGTAAATTCTGCACCAGGACTTTCTATTTTGTTGCCTGCTTCGATTAACACATGGATGATCATGGCGCGGTAAACAAAATGCTGCTTCCTTAGAAAAGGGTGATCCAATATTATTATCTTTCTATAATTCGAACTTGGTAATGCAAGCAAATTCTGCACCAACAAATTCTGTATCTGATTTCCTTAAATCAATCAACACCATCTTTAATGCTTGGACCAATACTGTGCATATTTCTTACAATGGAAAACGTTCAATGTTTTATTTATTTTACCTAGGTTCTCAGTAAAGTTAAATAATGAAAGCACTCAGGATAATATGTATCTGTTTATTTGTATGGCATTTTAGCTTGTATAAACATTATGGTGTAATGGTTGAAAAATCTCTGAAATGATTGTTGATCTAAATTATTCCAACCATGCACTCGTCTGTATATGCATGTGTTTACTCAACAGACTAAGCAGGACCCATTAGATGATTAGTCCTCATTTTTGTGCTGATACAGTATCTGTCAATTGGACTAAGCAGGACCCATTAGATGATTAGTCCTCATTTTTCCATGTCTTAGATAAAAACTTCTTAACAGTATCTTCCAGCTACTTATCTTGCAATGTTGCAAAATGATTGCAGAACCTATTCATGATATGTTATTAAAATAATCGTTCTATGCTACTGATTTCAGCCATCTGGCTTCAATGTTTTGAAACGGTTTTTGTAAGAAGGAATTTTGCAAATTTAATTGTAAAACTTGGATTTCACCAACCACTCTTACTATCCATTGATCTTGAGGTGGGTGTCATTCCTATTTCCTTGCGACTGTTATATGGGAAGGATGCCAAACAAACAAAAAGAAGAAAAAGAAAATGGAAAATAGAGGACGAATTGTTATCTCAGTCAGGGTTATGGAAATCCAAAACATTGAAGTAAAACCCTGTTTTATCTTATTAGGAGTATAACCCTGTTTTGTGAAAAGCTTAATTATATGGCTAATTTATTGTTGTCACACCCCGAAAAAGTAACAATAAAAACCCAGGCAGGTGATAAAACAAGAACCTTGGTTTGTAGAATTCCCAAACCAAAAGAGTTTATAAAACGATTCTTTGCGATAAAACGAAACAAGGCGCCAAATTTTCTTGTAAAAGATAAAGATAAAAGTAAGGGTTTTACTCGCAAAATAAATCCCCAAAATATGCCATTTTATACACCAAGAGATGCCCAAGAAGAAGCCCAACAAAAACGTGTTTAAACAAAAATCCCAAGATTTCCACAGTCCGCTCGAGCGGACCCTCCACCGCTCGAGTAGTGGGGTACCCGAGGGCTTTCTAGCCAAAATCTTGAAAATTTTTCCAAGTGTTGATAAGATATTTGATTTTCACAAATTTTGAATATGCTTTTAGGTAGGCACAAATTTGAAGTAAAACATACATTTAGTAATAAAACAACTCCATTCAACCCGAAAACTCGAAAATTCAACATTTGAATTCATGACATTCCATCCCAAAAACTAAGGAATCCACTCCAATATACGAGTCCAACACTCTCACATGCATACAAGATATGAAATCATGACCTTAGGGCCTTATAAATGGGTTACTTCAACCCACAAAGCATTCATCCAAAATGTCTATAAGAAGAATTACATATACAATTCCAATTCTCAAAGGTTTCACTAAGGAACATGCAATCCTAGCAAAACTACACAAAAAGAGTCTTCAATACCATGCTTCTCATTCCATGGCTTTCTTTTCACTGTCATTTGAAATGTTGTTAAACAATATGAGCCAAGACTCGTAAGAAATTGACTAACAATGAACATAAACATGACATGCGAGGATAGTTATGCGAAATGCAATACATAGTTTTACCAAAAACTAGCACCCAATTTCTACCAAAATCTCATTCACATAACCGGCTTTCCTTATGTAAGATAAATCCATTTTCATACACAAACCCTTCACTTAGTGTTTTATACCATTTCATTACGCCAATTCCAGGATCTCAATTTCCACAACTTACATATACGCACACACACGTTATTCACATTTTCTCATATCTCAACCAACTCGTGGTTTATAGTCTAGGAGTCGATGCCGGACGAGCTTATAGACCCACGCCGCGTGACCCACGCCGCGTTACTACTGATCGGGCCACACGAGACGCGCTAAGTAACGGTGCGTTCTATAACCTGCTGCGACTAACGCTTTATTTTCAGTTATTAGCCGAAGCATAGGTCACCTAATCTGCGCGGTTTTTCGGTTTTTTACCGAGGAGCTATTCAAACCCAACTTAAACGATCCATAGATCCAAATTGATTATTTTTATTTCATCGCATCATAATTCTCAAGCACGAGTTCAACCCAACATGGTTCCTCTCGTCAACATGCAACACATATATGGTTAACATCAATTATACATTATCAATTTCATATACTTTACACATTTGGGTTTAATTAGCTAGAATCTTAACACCTTGTGGTTCCCAAAAACTCATCATGTTCATTTGGTTTATTCAAAATCCCAAACTCATTATTCCATTATTCTATATATCATCAAATTCATGGATTTCATACATGTAATTAGGTTCCCACACCCCAAAGTTTACCAAATTATAACTCAATTTCATTACTAAAACCCCTCAATTTCGCGAAGCTTAACTCACAATCAAATCCTAATTTCTTTTGTTTCAATTTCAACCATATCTAACAACGGAAAATAGTTAAAATCATCTTAAATCATTCATCATTTTGAGATTTATCATGATTTACCATCAAACTCTAGTCTAGAGTTTTAAAAACATCATTTTCATGCTCTTATGTATATATTTTTAAATATACAACTCATATCACATAAATATTCAAGGATAGTCATAGATCCTATCTTTTTGGAACTCAAGCAACTAGGATCCAACCCTAGTAAGCTCCAATCGACCAAATCTCCAACCCGGTGGCGAAGGGGAAGCTTCCAACGCTTGTCATCACTCTCCAACAAGTGCTCACACGAGAGGGAGGCAAGAAATTCACTCCAAAGGAGCAAGGAGGGTTCCAAGGAATCACCAAACCTAACCCTTGGTCTCAACTTTTGTTTTAGAGAGAGAGAGAGAGAGAGAGGTGAAAAGAATGAGGATGAAATGTTTAAACCCGCAATTTATAGCCTGCTTGCCGACAGGCTGCTCGAGCGGTCCCCGACCAGAACCATTCTGAAGAAAAGGGTTACAAAAAGGGTTTTGTACCAGGTACTTCAAATCTCACCCAAGCAAACCACATTTATTATCATACAACATTATTATGGTTAAAATTTAATTCTTGCATGCAATTAAACACTTAATCATTTTTTCACCAACAATATCATAACACGATTTAATTAATCTTTACAAATTAAAAGGGACCGGGTCCCCACAATTGTCATCAGTATACATTGTTTACTTGTATGTTTGAGTGGGGAGAGCCCCCACATAATTGGAGTTAATTTCCGCTTCTTTACATTTCCTATATTTTGATCAATAAATAAAAGCCTGCCCATGAAAGTGGAATAGAGGCGCAAAATTTTTTTGGAGACCTGACAATTATGTTGTTTATAATGCTTGCATATGGTGATCTTAAATTTATATATTATATGGGACCAACTTGACTGCTTGAGATGATCAAAAAAATAAAAAAATAAAAAACCTAGACTGCCTGAGGAGTACCTGCTAAATGTAAATGTCAGATCCAGTTGCTCCAGTGCTGGTATTTTTGTCTTCCGGATGTGTAATTTATGTGTTGTGGCTTTGATTATGAGAAAGTATAGATATGAGAAAGACAATGGCATGGGCCATAGTTATAATAAATGTGCAGTGTTTAGTATTTTCTATGCTTATTATGCTTGCCTTCCTATTTTTTTCCCTTTCTGGTATCTATTATAAAGATTGTCATGGGCAAAATTGACTGATGTCCCTTGTGTTTTTTTTGATAAACTGTTCGTTTCCGAAAACAGATGATGATTACATTGATGCAAATACTGCAATAATTTTGTGTGCGCTATGTATCTAAATTAAAACACAGGATGCATCTGGAATAGCTTACTAATCTATGGAAGTTTGATGCATGCATACAACAAAAAAAGCAGTGCTTTTTTTGTCGTTTATGAAAAATGGAGGATAAGATTGCGGTCTACATAACTAACCAAACCTAACCAAACTAGGCCTCGTGTCCTAATCAACCGGGATCGGATGAATCCTTTTATGTCATCCTGTTTGGTTAAGGGATGCAGATCATGGTAGGATTCTTGTTCGTAGGGATTTGAGTCATCTGACATTTTATTTACTCCACATTTTGGCTGCCACCAACCTATCGTACAACTCTCCTCCTTTCTCTAGGCTTTGGACCAAGTGTGTAAACGATAAAACTCTTAAGTACCCTGGCGGAAAACCAGTTTTTCAAAGCTTCTTTGTTGACTTACTAAATGGTTTGCCACGATCATTAAGTATATTTTTCATCACAGTTGTTGTCTAGTGTTAAGGCACTAATTGCCCTCGAAGTTTAAGCTGTTAAGAAATAAACCCAATAATATATATCAAGCTATCCAACACTACCTCTCTCGTACGATCTTGTCTCGCATATGGAGAGACAAACAAACCGAACTATATAGGTACACTAACAAAAGACAAAATATAGTGCATAATAGCAAATATGATAGGAAAACAAACGAGATTTGAACTCAGGACCTCCCAGAACCAGAGCTTGGATACCATGTTAAGACACCAATTGTTTCAAAAGTTTAAGCTGTTAGAAAAAAGGCCTAACAATATATATCAAACTATCCAACATCTAGTATAGTATAGGTTGAATGTTTAATCCGTTTACTATAATTAATTAAGTCAATTGCTTCTCATATTTGAGTTTGTTAGCTCTTAGCACAGGCTTCAATTTCCCTACCGTTTAAGTTGTTTTGAAGTGCAGAACATAATTCCAATGTAATTGATGCAGACCCCAAATTCACCTGTTGCTGGAAGTTCTGCAGGTAGAAAAACCAGTAAGAGGATCATTCTTGTTTGTTATGGTTCCTTACAGAGCGATTCAGAGGTACAAAACCATATTTGATGAGAGATTAGTGGGTTGTGTTTGATATTTTCTCATTTTGTGGTTGTGTTGGTAAAATTACGAATGAGTTCATTTATTTATGTTTGCATGTTGTGGAATGTGTACAATTTTCTTGATTCTGGCAATTCTATTCATTTGACTGTGAGTGCCTTACCATATCTATAAAATATTTGTTTATGGAAGTCTTTTGGTTGTCTTAGTAACCAAATACCAACTTAAAACATAAAAGTGTCTCTATAAGGCATAGTGTAGCACATGTTTTTTGACAAGTAAGAATAGCATAGAAATGGCGTTACTGTATACAAAGCTTACGCGAAAGGAGATTCACATAAGGAATCTTTACAAAATGGAGACAAACTAGAGAAAGAGACTATAAAATTTACTGTATCGAAACTAACGGTGTTCCTCTTACGGATAACCAACTATACAAATTGTTGAGAAGATCATTTGGTATGAACAATGAAGTCTCTATTACGTCAAACGATCTTCTGTTGCGTTTCATCCAAGAACCAACTAGCAAGCCCTTCTACTACTACTCGGTACTCTCACTCCTCTCCAACCCGTCAAAATGCCAACCATCTCCTTCTCCAACTTCCAGTCTACCCAAAAAAAGAACAAAACAAACCACACAACTCCTTCGGGAATGCACAATAAATTAGAAGATGAGAGACGAGCTCCCTCTTTCTTACACAAGCAACACCAGGTAGTTATCACAATATCAAGTGTTCTTTAACTGTTTGAAGGAGTCGCCTGGGTTTATCTCTACTGGATTTTCTGGTTTAATAAGCACTTGAACTGAGATTGAACTACAAACCTCATTTTTTTCTTGGAAAATGACAATTATCACACAATAGTTTTGGCTGGAAGATATATTTTGTAGATTTTAGTAACTTTGGAAAGATATGTCTGTATATATATTGCAGAACAAAAGCAATGTTAAACTATGATAATGATATTTACCAATGCCAAAAAAATATCAAAGAAGGAAGCATGTCTGATAAGAACACAGTTTTTTAAATGGCTTCCTGATGGGCATGAATGAGAAACTGATGCAGAAAATAACTGTGTATGTGAGTCCAGTGGCCTAGCAAATTTTTTTGTTTGAAGTTGAATTTGTGTATTTGTATTCAGAATGATAACATAACAAGAGATGATTTTATTGCTTGAAAATATTCATTTATGTTTTAACATGAGGTTGGTTTGCATTTTAAAGTATTTTCAAGTTGAGATCGAAGAAGCTTGAAACTTCTGAGAAGGTTTGATATCTGCATTTGACGCGTGGAAATTACGAGGTAGAGGTGTTCAAATGTGTCTATTGTTTTTTTAATCTCTAGAATTGGAAATGCTTTAGATACTTGAGGAACATACATCTTCGATGATTAGACACCAATGAAACAAATCGCAAGTTTGAAGAATTGACTTGGGATCCTATGGTTTAAATAAAACAATGTGAATGTATTTCTGTTTATCCCTCTTATTCTTAACTTTAGGAAAACTAAAAATTTCATTTTGTTGGTGATGTGAATAATATATGGAATGTCAACAAATGGATCTAAGATATTATTTGGATTTAATTTTATTTTATTTTCAATTAATTTAGGATAATATATGATATTGTTTGCTTTAGTCAAGGATTCAATTTTATTTTATTTTCAATTAATTTAGGATAATATATGATATTGTTTCTTTTAGTTAAGGATTCAAGTTTCTTTTTTTAATTAGAGTTACGCATATAAATAAGTTGGTCATCCAATGTATTAATTAGACTTTGTATGAATAAAAATTGAATTTTTAAGTTTAGATTGTTAGTTTTAGAATTTAATTTTGTTCTTTAATTTCTAGTTTTTTTTAATTGCTGGCCGTCCGGCATCAGTTGGAGAACAGAGTTTTTTAGAATATTATATGTATTAGGATGGTAGTGCCACTTTTCCAATGCGTAGATTATGAAATTTCTTTTACTTTTTTAAAAATTATAAATATAAATACTTGTACCAGAAATATTTGTGTATACGTTTAGAAATATATGTTTAATTGTCGCCTTCTCCAGAGTGAGTTTGTGCACTCATTTTTAGAAGTTGTGTATAGGTATGAATGTATTGTGTTGTATCTGTGTCCTGTAAGACATCCGTGCTTCTTAGGCTGAGATTAAGCTAACTTTTCTAGAAATACCAATGAAAAGTAACTTTATTGAGTTTTTTTCTTGTTTTGTTTGTGTTTATTGTGTTCCTGTAAACAACATATCACAACTCTAGTGTATGAAGCAGCAATTTTGGAGCTTGAGATCAAGCTTCTCGAATTAGAAGCCGGTTTGTATGTGTTCACTGGCTATTTTCAAGGATGCATAGAAAGATGCAAATGCTCTATCAGAAGATAATAAAAACTAAAGGGGGCAATGTAACATTCTTTATTAATTACTCTACGTCACAATATAGGCAAATTAATAATGGTTCACAGTATGTCTAAGTAGTATAGACACTGGCATGGGTCGCACATATGACATGTCGACACACCCATTTTTGGAAAAAATAGGACACATGTAAGGGGCATGACAACCAATATGTGTATATGAAAATAATTACTATGTTTTCATTTTTCACTTCTTCTATACATTTATATTTTTTTACATCAAAATAGTTGTAAATGATTTTTCACATATACAGCTGCAGACAAGCCAGTCTTAACTGTTCTCCTTTTGTCAATTGTAAACTGCTTTCCTTTGTTGACAATAACTGCCTCAAGTAACTGCTCTTTTTCCGTTGACCTCATCTGATGCTTCTCTTTTTGACATGTGCATTCCCTTTGTTCCTTCCTTGCTTCTGCCGCATGTTTGTTCCTCGTTGGACCTGCAAAATTAGTAAACTATTGGTGTAAACAACTTTTTTTTTGGGGGGGGGGGGGGGGGGTGTGCCTTGAGGTGAAATTGCAATAGGAGTTGAGCCCTTAACGTCAAGGTCAACAACCAAGCAGAGACCACTTTGCAACAAAGCTGGTGGTGTTGCAAGATTCTCTAAACCAATACTAAATCTTATCTTCCCTTTTCCCGGTGGGGCTTAAATAATTTTAGAGATATTTTGGAATTCACTTTTTAATATGGTGCTTGCAATTTAATATCTAAACAAGTCATGTTAGGCCACTGCTATGTACTGAAGTTGCTATTACACATCTGTCGGTTGTATTCTTTTATTGTAATCACATATACTGTATTATATGAATTGCTCAACCATCTCAAATTGTATTGTCCAGATTTTTTTCAGTTCTGCCTTATTCCATTTTGAAATAAGAACTTAAATTTAACCATTCTTGCTGTTCAAACAGGCTAGCATTCCTTGCGCTGGTGACAGGCCAATGAACATGCTTGGGGTTATACAGGTACATCAATTTTCTCATCTCAGTTCTAGACTGTCAATGTCAGGATATTGGGTTCTATGAATTGATTTTTTCTCCTTCATACACAACAGTCCCAGAAAACCGCAGAGCTACTTCTTGATTTGAAGTTGAGCACTATAGTCAGCAGCCCTAAAATGGCCTCAATTGAGACAGCAAATGCCATCTTGAGAGTAAGCTCATCTCTCATGTTCTTGTCCGGGCATCAGGGTTCTAAATCACCGTACCAAAATACATATCGCTATCGGCTGATATTAAACAATATCGATCGATACATCAGTAAATGTCGCTGTGGAAGATCTAAAATTTCGTTACATATCGATTGATACGATATGTAACCACCAATATTTAGAACCCTGCTGTGTGTACCAATTTACCTTTTTTCTTAGTGTTGGGCATGAATTTCCCTTCTGAAGTTAGTGCTCATTGATTCGCATGACTATAGGTTCAAGAAGCTGCTGATTGCTTAGGTGCTGACTGTGTGCCTCGCTATGTGGAAATAAAGCAGATGCAGAACCTCGGTGTTGAAAACATTCTTCAACGATCAAAGAAGGCAAGAAACATAAGTTTGATATTCCAAAATTCCGTAATGGTCAGTTTTGGTAGCCAATAATATGCAGGAAAATAAAGGAAGTATGATTTTATAATTATCTGGAACATTCATACAAAAGAAAAATGAAATTAAGAAATGTTCTATGATTTGGAAGATCTTATTCAGATTGGGAAGTTTTTTCTTTCCTTTAACTAGCTAACCACAGAGCATAGGTCTAAAGAACAAAATTGCGACTTCTTCCCTCAAATTAGGCTCAAGTTGACGATTGCAGTTTGAGTAATTACACCTTCTGCCAGAATGTACATCTTTCGCCCAAGGATCGTTCAACATTTTTCTTGATATGATGCTATGTGTTTCAGGTTTTCTTTCCTTTATTTATTGCTTTCTTTCTCCTTGTGTTATGAAGTGTTTGTTCACTTCTTTCTTTCCTTTTCTTCTCTCTCTTTCCCTTTTTCTTTGCCTAAGAAAAAGCCTTAGTGCCCAACTCCAAGTAGAAAAAGCTAATAGAAGAAAGCTATTTGATCATGGTATTGCCAAACAAATAGATACTTGAGACTCTTGAGTTTGGCAGAAACTCATTTTATTTGGCTCTTTTCTCTGTTCCACAGGATTCAACTGTTCCATATATTCAGTCTAGTTGGTTAAATGGATATGAAGATGGAGCAATGACAGCAATATGGGATCAGTCAGGCCAGGCCTGGAAATCACTGTTGGAGGAACTATCCAGTGTATCCGAGGCAGAAAATATTGTTGTAGCAGTTGGCCATCCTGTGGTTCACATTGGGTTAATGGGGCACTGCCTAAATCTGACGAAAGAATGGATGGGATCTTTTCATCTTGACGACGGCAGCATCAGTGTTATTGACTTCCCCGACGGACCTGCTGGAAGAGGTGTTATCAGGTGCATAAATTACACTGCTCATTTGGGGAGGTGGTCAATATCCATAACCAGGTCAGCACTCGATGACGAAGAGTTCTAACTATATATATGTACGTATGTATGTGGTCTGGGATTGATTGCTGATCAGATAGTCTTGAGTACCCATGTAAAGGATTTTTTAGATGGGAAATGAATATATGGTGTAATTGTTTCTGAATGGGCCGGATCCAAAAAGGACAGGGTTCCAAAACCATGAGTTGGGCCCATTGCCAGGCCCAACAACATAAGTTGGGCCAGAAGAGACTGAGCGTGACAAGAAGTGAGCCGAAAGCCAAATCTGGAATGAGTTGAGCTTGGTCCTACCAAATCGAGATACGAAAGCTGGTTTTACAATTAATCAAAAAATTATCTGATTAGTTGGTCTATATATACGCTTAAGCAATTCTCAACGGCACCATTTAACTCTCATTTAAAACTTTTTAATCAATATTTATTAAATAATTATTATATATATAATTATTATTTATGATTGTTATTAAACATTATTATTTCTCGTAACCGAAAATTTATTGAGTACTTATTATTATATTTAGTATTATTATTTATTATATATATATATATATATATATGTATATGTATATATTTTATAACTAACCATCATTATTTGTAACCGTAACATTAATGCGTAATTATTATTATAATTATTTATTTATTCTAATTAATTGTATATGTTTTTTTTCAATTATAACCATTATGATTATTATTTACTTATTCGTTTAATTTAATTAATTGTGTTTTTTTTTGAGGTATTACATTCTCTCCACCTTTAGAAGTTTGGTCCTCTAAATTTTACTCGGATTATATTAGAAAGCATTGTATCTCATACAAAAAGTTATAGATACTTGTCTCTCATGTTGGTCTCTTTTTTTTTTTTTCTTACTATGTTGCTTCTCCTCTAGAATGGTTGTTCCACCGTACTTTGGCGTGCTCTTGATAATCTACTATACGTATCGGCTGCTCTTTGTCACTTGGGTCTTGACTTATTTCTATAGGTGGTCGTGTCAGAACATAAGTTAAGACAATGACTATCTTCAAAGTGGGGCCGTATAAAAGAATTGCGTCGAATTTCGTCAACTTCTATATAAACACATAAGGAGTAGTTCGAGAGCGGTTACGACTATTTCTTTTACGTTTCGACAATCCCCCGAGACTAGAGCTCGTTTTTGTTCTCGTGACACCAGAATTTCTTAAGATGGCGCTCTTAGCTATTTAGTTTAAAATTTTGGATTCTTAGCTTATTTTCTTGAGATCTTTGCAGTGGGTTGGGTCTAGGGCACAGTCCTAATGAGGACTTAATCTTAGCGTCCTCATTAAGCTTAATTTTCTGGGTCTGTTTTCGTCGTCTTCTGGGGTATCTTAAATGATTTCCTTAAAGAGGTGTTGGGCTGTTGATCTTAATAACATCGAGGGTGAAAATAAATTAACGCTTTCGAACACGAAGAAGCGAGTCTATTTAATCAAAGATGTTATCAACATTCTCTATTGATAGGGTCAAAATACTATCGAGTTTTATAACATCATTGGGAAGCATACTATTCTCTTAAGTTGTAGAACATACATGTGATTGATAAGAATTTTCACAACAAGATTGAGTTATCTAGATTTCAAGAATATATATATGTGGGTAGCCAACTAAATAATTGTCCTGAAATTACGTCGGCCAAACGTATTTCAGTATAAACATCCAAGTCTACTTCCCTGATCAGGATTTCAAGTATATAAGAAGATTCACAAATTTTATGGAATGAGTCATCAAAAGTTTACAAAGGATAAAGTTAAGAAGGACTATCGTCATTTCGAAATAAACTAGAATGAATGATCATAGATTACTATTATTGGTGGAAGTCATGATTGTAGTTTATAAAGCTTGTGATCAGAACGACATTTTTTTTTTCGTCGAACGAATTTGTATTTTGCACAAAAGACTAAGTAATTCTTATTTTGGTAGAGTTGGTGTCGTAAAAGAATAAATTCAACTCGATTAATTTTTCTAGACTTTCCGTTAGAAGAAACGGTGATCAGGCGCTCTTCTTATTGAAATTCAAGGATAATTGGTCGGCTGATATGACAAAGTATCTAAGAATAGTTTGACGACAACTAGTTAATCTAGAATGTAGTTTCATCTTCATGTTCAAATCTCCTATAGGATTCTTATGGTATCTACTGAATTGGAACCAGTTCTTGGAATTCAGTAGGAGGTGGTTTATTATAAATGGGATAAGGGACAACGGATCCTACTACCTGAGTTCGTCTCTAAATTATT
>JAULJZ010000002.1:2072650-2088723 GCA_032270985.1 Heliamphora pulchella | reverse complement strand
CCCTTCTTTTATTTCTTTCCATCATCCCCTTCTCTTCTTCGGATCTCCCCCTGTTGACTTCCCTAGTTGCACATAATTGTGTTTGGCTGGATTTTTCAAGTCATCTTTTAGCTTTTTATTACTAATATTAGTAATAAATTACAATTTTTTTCAAACACTCACAATTTCTATTACAAACTATAATTACTTTTTCTTCAATTTTAATTACAACTTAATATATTTATCAAATACTCACAACTTATACCACAAACTACAATCTATAAACTATTAGTTTCAACAATACCAAAACACCCACTATATATCAAGGCCAAACACCCTCCCCACTCTTCACTCACTAAGCCACCACCTCACCCTCCACCCAATAAGCCACCATCTCCTCTCACCCCACACTAGTACCCACCACAGACACCACCAAAGCACTACATAACCCATTCATTGAACATCTCTATAGCACCCACTTTGCCAAGTAATCATATAGCGCCACCAAACGCCTCCATTCATCTCTCACATCCCAAAGCCCTCCAAACCATTCGTTCCTTCTACAACTTCACCATACTTGGAAGGACCCCAATTGGCTCTATTAAGTCCAACCTCATGAATGCCATAAACATAAAGACGTTCAGACAATACAACATTAATTATATCGACACAGTTCTCAAATCCTTCCTATATTTTTGTGTTTCTTTATTAGTCATGTCGACATCTCATTATTCCTCCACTGTTTAATAATTTATTTATTTATTTATTCAGGGATAGGGACTATTGAACTGCCTCTATTTTTTTTTTCTCAATACCATAGAAAACTCGTCGGATCTCTATGAACATGGATTCAATGAATTTACGTGTCACATATTAAAATTAATTGAAGATATAGTTCTTAATAAAGTAAAATAGCATTAAAAAAATTCATATAAATGATCCTAATTGATTAAGACAAAAACTTGGTTTGATTTGGTTTGATTTGGTAATGACCGTAAAAATCAAACAAACTAAGCTAATATCTCATCATAAAATTGAAGCCTGCCTAACTAGAGACTTGTTTTCCTATAATGCCGCATACCACCACATTATTTCAGCAACTTCTGATTACCACATGATGTGGCAAATCTGGGACTGTTGATTGATGGGCAGATCTAGAACTGTTGATGGAATAGATCCCACAAGGACTCATTAGTATCAAACGATTGTAAATATGCCACCTTAGGTGATAAGGGAAATAGGGTAAAAAAATGAATTACCCAAAAAAAAAAAATAGGGTAACAAAAATAATGTTCGTGTAGCAACTGGTAGTTTTCACGCGTATCACTCGTATGGATAAAGAACGGTCGATTTTCCACAATAACTACAGAAGAAAAAGGGAGGAGATAGGAACAGGGATATTCTGTTCCAAAAACTGCATGTTTGTCTATCCCAATTCATTGAAAGCTTTTAGATCATCCAAGAAACTTGAGACACAAATTTAGAGAAATACCTTAACGGCTCTCAATGCAATGGGACAAAGGGAGATAATTTTTGGGATAAATGATTCTTTGTCGAGAGAGAGAATCTACGTTGTCGTTAAAAAGTAGGAAAAAGGAGGGAAATTGAATTGCAATACGCACCAAGAGTAATTTGGGTATTAGTCCTATTATGGATAACAATGCAAGAATAAATCCAGCCTAATATGTTTTTGTAAGATTAATTCCATTATTTTTTTTCTATTGTCGAATTGTCCTTAATTAATGTATTCCCTGTCACTTGGGCCTATTTCAATTTCCACAACTATTTCTCAAAATGGAAATAAAAATGTATCCCAAATCGTTAATGAAAGCCTAAAATCTCGCATAAATTCTTATTTCTTTCAGTTGTCCTCATTTCGAAACCTCAAATCTGAAATAGTGAAAAATATCATTTACAATATTTAGTATAAAATGATAAATTTTACACAATATTACAATTTGATAAATTTATCGTTAAGTGAATTAACCCTAAAAAAGTGATACAATTAATGATATTTAAAATGATAATATTTCAGATAGGAGGATAAACTAATAATTTTATCAGTAAATGATAAAATTATTATCATTTACTAACAAAGCAGAAACAAATTCCTTAATAGATTATTGTCATGCAAAAAAAGCTAACAAAGTAAAAACAAATTCTATTACCGCTTGATACAACAATAACTACCCTGATCAAAATGATTATCTAAATTTAAAGCTAATCTACTGGGAATAAAAAGAAGATAAAATTACATTACATATAAATCTTAAATTATGAACAAATCAGTCAGAATATATTATCTTTCTTTAGGATGGGACTAAACTAATAAAACAAATCTAGTGGAACTAATCCTCTTATGAGGTCTCAAAATAGAACTAATCCTCGATTAATTCTAAATTTTACTGCACGACCAATACTGAGTGCACAAAGAAGATACGAATGGTAACATTAGACAAGTTGATGCTGCATCTACTCCACAAAGCAAAACCTTCCAGACTTTCTGAGCCGAGATATCCGTTTTCGATGGCCACGACCCTGTTTATGTTGTTCCCACTCATGTGACCCTCTAAGCACCCGATCCCCACAAGCCTATAGAAGAACAAAGTAATGGGCATGCTAATGTCAAAAACAAAGATTCAGCGAACATGTCGTCTCCTCACCCATTAGGAAGCACCGATACACCAAACTAGGTGTTGTGGCCATGTTGGATACATGTCAAACACAGGCCATGTTATGTGTCCTATTTTTTATTGTATTTTTATGCAACACACAACATTGTACATGTGCATCCTAATGGACATGCCGCCTACATGGCTAGGTCCCTAGTGAAACTTTTAAAAGAAATTTCAGGGGTCTAATTATAATTATACGAAACATGCTGACTGAAATTGAAGAAAATAAAATAAAGCCCTAAATATAGCGATCATTGTTCAAGCCCTATACATGGGATAAATTATAAATAAAAATATATATATTTTTTACATCTCCGCCATGTTCGTGTCTATTTTTTTTTTAAGTCGTCGTGTCCTATGTCATGTCTGTATTTGTACTTTATACTCCGGCCATCAACCCAACAAATATAAAAACAATAAGAAGAGCAAGGACGGGAAAGGGAAATGCCTACTTTACAGTTTACTGCTCACCTCGCATATGTATTGAGTCCACAAGTCCCTTTGGCTCAATTTCAGTCCTCCAGTGCCCATTTTGGCCTCTGAATCAGGCACTACGCTTTCATCCTCGTCAAGAAAAGACAAAACTATTCTGGCAGCAGGTACAACCACATTTGCTACCCATGAGTCATCAGAGGGACCTGAAATATGGAATGTTCAATCATATTTGGACTAATACCTGAAAAAGATATCCTAATGAAAGAACCAACATTTGCCAACTAGAAAGAATTTAATTGAACTTAAGACACGTACATAACAAGGATTCCGATGCATCAACATAATGTATGTTCCAACCAAACAGCGCTTGCAGTCGGTTAAGCATCCTCTTCTGCAGAAAAGACGGAAGTTATTAATGGTAAATTCTCAGAAGTACATCCAGCCAGAAAGCTTTCACACGTTTCCATGATTATAAATTCAGTTCCAGTGATGTGATAAAATGGATAGCAAGAAGTTTTTGAAGCGCAAATGTTTCAAATTGTTGTAGCCTTCCTTTCCAAAGAAACAACCAGAATGTTAGTATTTAACTATGACATGGATATGCAGCCATTAAGTTGCCAGACTGTAAAAATATTTATTAATGCAGGAGCAGGGATGTAATTGGTATCAGGGATATCTAAAGTCTATTAAAGGCCAGAAAAATATTATGAACATTAAAGAAGCCAGTTTTAAATGAATAACTTGCCAAAATTCTAGAAACAAATTTAGAAGATTGAGCAACTAATGCCAGAGGAGGAATAGTATCATATCATCATTATTATAACAGAATACAATTATAAGGGAGGAATTTGAAGGTTTCAACAATACAGGGGGATTTATTCATATTATTCATGCTTACTAGCTGTATAAAATGAAACAATAATGAAATATGGTATGGCATGTTTCTTCGCCGAAAGATGCAAGTTGTTATAAGAAATTTTGGCACAAGCAATTTATGAAGGATGAATTATTTATTAAAAACTCAAAATGCTTAAGCCAGATAAACGTCTAAGCAAGAAAAAGAGTGTATTTGACATCCATTTAATTAAAATAGCCCCATTTACAGTTCACATGGCATTTTTACATATAAACCCTTCATATTGAATGAATCCATTTAGAAAAATAAAGGACTTTACCATGTAAGAAGTTAGCAGTTTAAATTTGAAGCACTCTTTTGACATGGGAACCATTTGCCCAACCCCACAAAAAACTGATGAATTTCTACTTCCAAATGCTACTTGATTGATACCATTCGAATACAAGGGGTATCAAAATGGGCACCAATCCCTCCCCCCTCCCAGGGCAGTGGACCCCAACATTTTGGTAAAGAGAACCAAACAAAGATACATGAGATTAACATGCTTACTTGACGACGAATAAGTCTTCGGGTATTTGCTTTTACTTTGTCAATAGCTTCTTCTAGGAGAGGTTTTAGCTGCGGCTCATCAGAGGAATTCAGGATTATCCTCATATTCTCTTTCAATATTTGACCACTCTTATTTGTTGACATCTGGAAGTGGGAAGCCTCAGTCAAATCATTTTCTTTGCCATTCTGACCTTCAAAAAGGTAAACTCTCAGAAAATCCTCAAATTCCCGGACTCCAATAGCCTGTTGCAACCCTCGAGTATAATCCGCATTTGATTTATAGATGTCATACACTTCACTAAGCAAACCAGCATCAACCATGCAATCTACCCTCTGTTCCACATACTTGTCCAGTACAGGAAGAGAGACATCAACACATATAAAACAGCAATTGAATCTGAAATTATCTGCTCGACCCCAGTTCTGCCCTGCCACATGCAAGATTATAAAATTACTACGAGTATGCAGAACAGCTTGATCTGATCTCAAGATCTCAAGCATTAGTTGTTCTGTGTAGGAAGTCAATTCCATAAAAGAAAAATAAATGTAACCAATGCAGTAAATAGAATTAGTAGAAAACTTTTTCCTTCCTTTTTTCGGACAATGGAACCTAACATTTATACCTTTTTTATAAGTAAAAAGACTGATATTTATGCCTACAGGTTTCCTAATATTTATACGTACAGTTTGCTCATGAATTAACTTGATCCATTCAATAGAATCAATACTTAGTCACTATATTGATCGTATGCCACCATCCATGATCAAAATATATGGGAACAGTTGGATTATAAAGGAAGTCACACAGGGTTTCAATCCTATACAATGGCCCAAGTGCCCTAGACCACATCTTGAAGGGAAGAATACTGTCCTCAATTTAAAGAAAATGGGGAAACATATGAAAAGTTCAGGTGCTCCGCATCAGCATACTTCGATCTGTCCCAACAATAAAGCTGCTCTTTCAAACAAAAGTAAGAGACTTAATTTTCTTAATACAGAATTATAACCACACATACAATGCAACAAGCATACAAACCTACCTCCATAGCCTTTCCTTGAAGAAGTTTGCTAGGAAGAAGACCAGATCGAGCATACAAACTCAGGTATTGATTAATCTGCAAAACATTAAACCATATAGTGAGAATTATCCAGATAATCCCATAAGGACATGCCATTAAAAAACTCAACTTTCAAAATATACAAATGAGGCGTGAACACCAATGGCTATGTTTGGTAAAATGGAAAATAGATGAAAGGGAAATGGATCATTAGGGAAACAAGTGTGCTTCCCTCCCAAGTTGTTTGATTTGGTGGAAAGTAGAGAAGACAGGAATGGGATGATTAAAAATCATTTTCAAATTATGCCCTTATTTTCTAAACAAGTAACCAAAAGCTGGAGGGTCAAATCAAACATGAGTCTCCCTTTAAACCCCCCACCCCCAAACACCCAGGTAAATCCACTTAAGGATGAGGGTCACCAAAAAGTAGTTCACACGTATGCGAGCAAACAGGAACCAGAGTGCATTAGAGAAGAGAGAGAAATAGTTCAAGCGAGAGAGAGGAAGAGGTAGAAGAATTTCTCCGAACTCAAGTATGGCAATTCTGAAAATCAGCACAAAGGGAATCTTCTTGTCGTAATGCATGCCTTGCTCTATTTATGGGGAAGACAGTTATGAAGTTCTTACCTCACTTTGGAAAAGGGTTTTAAATAGCGATATCACAATATGTATCTGTTGGTAGCACGAACGTGTATCAACCACTATGGTAAAGTATTGGCCAATATATCAATAAAAATATCAATATTTGAGGTCAAAAACTCCAAAATCTTAATACGTATCGACCAATATTTAAAACCTTGCTTTGGAATAATCTATATCTCAACCATGTCAGAAGAGAATCAATTCTGTTAATGTTATGGTTTGTTATGAGGTCACACGCCTGTTCAAGAACTCATCACAGAGGTCCCTCTTGTGGATGAACCAACCTAATGGTTACCTACTTGACCAAGATTATTAGAGTAATGTTTTCACATGCCTCGATTCTCTTGCCCCTTGTCACATGTCGATCACGTGTCCTAACATGTTGTAAGAACCATGTACCTACAACTATCACCCTCCTATGGCTGTTCAAGATGAACAATTTGGAAGTGCTAGTGAGGTATCCAGACCCCATTGCATTTCAGTTGAACCTCCTTTACAGTTTTTTTGCTTTCTTTCTGTGCGTCACCCCCCTCTTGTAACCACACAAACACACATACACATGGAGAGAGAAGAACCTTTTGCAACAGGTCTGCCTCTCTTTTGCAATGTCCCCATACTGGTCACTCCCAATGGCAAGATGCATTGCATATAGCCTACAAGACTGAATCTAGATTATATCGTGCATGCTCTACAGCAGCCAAAAACCAACAAGGTCTGAGTATCTTGATCAACAATACTTCTCGACCCAAAAGGCCTACACTTGACCACACCCAATATTTGACGGGGAAAAGCAAAAGAGGCAATACAATTCTACCGAAAGTACAGTACATTCACAATTCAAGTGAGAAATGGATCTTGGCTAATGGTGACGGCTCAATGAGCAACTTTGGACGATAGTTTTTTGATCCTTGCTGAATTGTAAATTTAAATGAAATCTGATAGAGGCAGGTGGTGAAGAAGAAGGAAAGGACAGCCCTCATTATTACGAAGGTGCTCAGTAGGGGGGAGGAAAGGGGTTATATTGCACTAATATCCCTTCCATCAACATTATACTATCAAAACAGCATCTGAGCAGTAGCAAGGATACTTTCTGGTTCTTTTATTTCCTACACTAACATTCTAAATTTGGACGATCGCATTCTACCAGTAAGCCAGGCATAGTGGTGTAGGCAGAATAGCCGAGTAATAAATATTAAATATTTAAGTTAGCTCTTACACGCTTAAAGCAAATCCAAAAGGTAATTAGGAGACACCTCTACCTTTCTGTGATCATTTGGATGAATTCGATTGGCTGCAACTGGATCGAGGTCTTTAAGACAATCATAACTACAATTGAAATTCTCACTCCGAAGTTCAAGTTCAGAATCTGGTTGTTTACCTCCTGCAAATAGTAAGCACAAATTATGTATTCTACATGGTATTTAATTTTATATTCTTGCAGGCATTAAAAACTTTGAACCATCAGATTTGCTGGTTACCATGAAGGCCACTTAAGCAATTTTCATCCATATCTTCGACAGAGTCATCCAGAAGGAATGGGCTCACAAGAGCCTGAGCAAAGCAACCAGAATACAAGGAAACAAGTTGGGCATACTTTTCATGAAAAAAATTATGGGATATGACAGAAAATATTAACTTAAAAATAGACCAAAAATTATGATAGAGAAGCACACAACTTGTCACAATAATCAGCACACGTTTAACCTACTCACAGACAACTATCATAGAACACTTGGTCAAAGAATCTAGAATGGAGAAGTCGAGATATTTGGGTACATCAGATTTCCGGAGACTCGAAGTTGAGTCTTTTTATTGGGGCATGCAACCAAAGCTACAGGAATGTGTCCCTTGGGGGACTAGGTACATCAGATCACTGCTAACTGTATTATAGTGAAAAATCTGTAAGGAAATCACAATGCAAATGTGTACATAAATATGCCCAGTGTGTTTCTACGCACAAGTACACCCTTAAACTATTACAGTTGTGGCCCATTCAAGAAAGCATCATATATTTTTGGAAGGTATTCTTTTTTAATCTCATCGTTACACAATCGTATCCTATTTTCGAGTATATCCATGGAAAGAAATCCTTTGTCTAGAACCCTAATTCTATTTATCAATCCGTTGTTTAGATTGTTATTTTTTTGTTTGTTGGTAGAGATCCAATGACTATACAATTCATCGGGGAAGAGTTATTCTTTTATGAACAAGGATATCTTTCTTTTATCATTTCCTTGTAAAATAATAAACTAGGTGGAAACGTAAAAGATATTATTTAGTTTCCATAACTTTGGCATGTATAAAAAAATATTGTGACATTTTATGTCTTACTTTATTTTCAAATCTTGCACCGGTCGATTCCATTGATTATAATTGAAAAGAATAGCTACAAGAGGTTTTTCCAACAAGAAGAGGTCTTTATTTTTATTGTCAAGTATTTTAAATTTTGAATTTTCTTGATTCACATCCGGATAAGGAGCTTCATAAATGAGGCTATTTTTACAGCACATCTCTTTTAAGTGAAAGTGGAATTCATCTTTTGTATTTTTCCTTTCCATTCACTCGGATCTCTTCCATTATATCAATTTTGTTAGGATTCTCATTTTCTTCAGAAAAAAGGGAAGGAGAAGGATCTTTTTCGGCGAATCCCTCTTGTTCCTTTTTAGTCCCCTTTGTTTCGTAAGTTGTTTCTATCTCTACATCTATTTCTTTCGTTTTTGAGATTTCTTTTAGTTTTTTAGTAAGAATAGGTGACGGTATTCTACTTAAATAGTAGAGACACTTAATAAATAAGAGAATACTAAAAATTCAAGCCAAAGAATTTCTCCATTTTGACACAAGGTACTTATTCGATCAAATAAGTACATTTAATCTAGTAGAATGATATTTCCGTATCTAGGCTAATACCAATCCAAGCCATTTTATGAATAAAATGTAACTAATTAGCCAACCAACAAAACTACTTTTCATAAAGAACATCTTCTTGTTACATCAAAACATCTCGTTTCTTATGGTTCCTCGGCCGTACGCATTCAAAGGGGGCAAGCTAAACAAGTAAGCAAGCCATCCAAGTTTATAGAGTCGGAGGTTAGAAAGAAGTTGGAAGTTTCTCTTTGACTAAATTAGCACCATAGTTATCAAAATCTTACAATTCACAATTCGGTTCACAATTCATACATAAATCGATACGAATCTATGAGCGAATCTATTTTGTGACAGAATCATGATGAATCTTACGATTCACGAGTCGATTCACCATATTTGATTTATGTAATTCTTAAAATTATTAAATTTAATAAATTATGAATTCCATATCTGCCATTTTTTTCTTTTTAAATGCCTTAATACAATTTAGTGTAATTATTATGAAAATAAAAAATAAACATGCATAATTTGTTACTCATTTAAAGATTAGAGAATTTAATAAGAACTCATAAAGATCCAATAAATTATTAACTCTTTTTTCATTTTTCTTTTAGATAAAAAAATATCAAAATACATCACTTCAGATAAATTATTTATTTTCATTTTAGTGAAACATGTTTAAAGACGATATGACTTTAATCATTCAACTCAACAGTTCCATATCTTTTCTAAACTTTTCTTTATTAACAATAAGCATATAAAATATAGGGTAAATTACATTTACCTCCCCTGAGGTTAGTTGAAAACATAAAGACCTCCGTTGAGATATCTGAAATAACACTGCCCTCCTATCTGGTTATGTCGATAGTATCAATGCCCCTTCTGTTACTTAACCGTAAAAAAAATTAACGGATCTTGCTGATGTTAGCTATGATTACACGTGAAATTCCTGTTTTACCCTTATATTATTTATTTTCAATATTTTACCCTCCCCCCTCCTCTTCCCTCTCTCTCCACTTTGGGCCTAAAGCCAAAAATGACCGATTCGAAACATTAAACAAAACCAAAAAAAATGGACACCGACGAGGCAAGATTCACAGCCACCACTTTGCAAAATCTTTGCCCCTGCCACCCTCCTCCTTCCTCCGATGGCACCGCCAACCATCCACGTGATTCTCCTTCTTCAACTTCCATTTCGATGGGGTTTTTTTCAAACATAGATCAATACGAACTATAAAAAGTCGATAAGAGATATAATCCAACAAATAACTGAAATAATGATGAATGAAACTAGGGTTTCTGAACTTTTCAGCGATAAAATGAACCCTACAGGGCTCAAATTCCGACAGCTTCCCAGCTCAGGCACTCAACGGCTACTACGGATTAACCGACGACAAGCCATGGCTCCACCCCCCTCCATGGCTCCACCCTCCACCACCAACCTCCATCCCCACCTTCTACTCTCTTAAAACCATCCAAAAAATCATTCCCCCACCCTCCCTCGAAATCTAGGACTTCTAAAATGCACACAAAATCCCTCCTTGCCTCCTGCTCACTTCTCTATCCAAATTCCTCTTTCTCCAAAATCCCACTTTGGCCCTATTGTAATTAGCCATCGTCAAACAATGAACGAGAGAGAGAGAGAGAGAGAGAGAGAGAGAGAGAGAATGAGATCCCCTGAGGATTATTTGTGCTTGAACCACAGACCAGCACAGGAAATATCTGATAGTACCGCCATTAATTTCGAGTTCCCAAAAGACAAAAAAGGAACAAATCGCACTCCTCAACATTAAACGGCATTGAGGAAGCCGACATCGTCGAAGTGGAGCGACACACAGAAATGGCTAGTGAACTTGTCGAAAGGGGGAGAAATAAATCATCAATCCAGAACCAAACCGAGAAAGAGGGATTTTGAGAAATGGTGGGTGGATATATATGGTGTAAACGGGTATAGTGTATGAGTTGCAGAGGGAGAGGAGGAGTTAAGAGAGAAATATTATAAATAATTTTAAAAAATTTATAGCATTATTTTATTGGGATAAGGTTATATAGGGGTAAAATGGTAAAATCATATTTTCAATGAACTCCGTTTACTTAACAAGTCTAACAGGGGAGGCCAGTGTAATTTCAAAGATCTCAATGGATGTGCTTGTATTTTCAATGGAGGTCGTTGTATTTTCAACTAACTTTGAAAGAGTAAATGTAATTTACCCTAAAATATATTTTGAAGTATTTTATATTTAATATTTCCACTCTTATTTTACTTTAGTTTGAAATTTCTTAGTCCATTTTTTGAATTCCAAATGAGAATATATAATTATTTTTAAAAAATCTTATGGTCAGTTGGATTTCAGCTACAATGTCTTGTGAAAAACGTATGTCTTTTACATTTAGATTCCGAAATCATATTCTTATTGTATAATTGTGTTAATATCAATTTATTCATTTTATTTTGTACATATGAAGCGTTAAAATGTCATCTTTATTGTTCATGCCGAATTTTACTATTCTTGATTCGATTCGATTCAATTCACGATTCACAAAACTAGAATTTTAATTCACGATTTAAAAACTATGCTTAGCGCAAAGCTAAGTCTCTATAAAGAGCCACTCACATATTTTATACCATGACAATTGTTTCTTTTTTCCAAATGAACACCAAAAAAAAAACGAAAAAACGAAAAAGCTCTGCATACCTGGATATAGTAATTTGTACCACCAACAATAACTGGTAAGCAATTACGGGACAGTATATCATCAATAAGCTGGAAAACAAATAACGAGTCAAGATCTATATATATATTACTTCTCTAAGAAACAATTATTGAACAAAAACGAGAGAAAAGAGAGAAAATTGCAGATTCATACAAAAATAAAAAGAATGCTAATTGGGACTTGAAGTTAGTAGAAATGATCAAGCAATAGTCCCCTTTATGGTGGTGTTTAGTAAAGCTATTGCTAATAACTTATAGATTGTAGCTTGTAGCGAAAGTTGTGAATATTTGATAGAGATTATAGCTTATAACTGAAATAAAAGAGAGAATAGTTATAATTTGTAGCAGAAGTTGTGAGTATTTGAAAAAACTTATAATTTATACTAAAATTAATAACAAGAAACTAAAAATTACTAGCAGTAGCATTCCCAAACACCTACATTAAGTAAATAACTTTCCAGAATGAAGTAACCTTAAATAATTGTTGCATATTGTTTATTGTAACTCAGAACATAGAAGAACATATCAATATAAATGCATCAATTATGAAGCAATCAAAAATGAGAAAGGTAGGTGTTATAGTATTTAGTATTTAGTATGTTCCACAGTGTTCATAGACAAAAAATCTGTCTAGGCGTCTAAGTTATAGTACAAGTCTAGGTGTCTCGGCACTCAAAAGTTGCCTATGATGACCGTTACTTGGTCATGAGCGGTTTGTGTTGAAAATAGTCCACAAATAGCTACTTGCAAAAGACCAGTATGCCCAGCTTGAAGCTGTCCCAAAGCCTCCATGAATGGCGTGGCACAAGAGCGGCGCGCTCGAGCACGGTGTTGCGCACTTTAGCGATTGGGACGCCAATGAGGCATACTCAAAGCCTATTATAAGTGCGCTTGAGCAGTGGCACCTTTTGTGCTCGTAAGAAGTTCAGAATACTGCAATCCAGCGGTAGCATATTTTGTGCCAGTAAAAAAAACAAAATAGTGTGCTTCAAACCCGTCTAAAGTGCACTCGAGCGGGCTTACAGGATGCTAAATCTGAACTCAAATTGGTTTCAAAAAATACAATAAACAGGAGCACACAAAAACACACAGAAACATTCACTGAGCAAGCCTCCTTTCCAAAGCCCACCAGTCCCATAAGGAACCTAGTTCTTCTTATTAAGAGACAAATATTTTCTTTGTTTATCTGAGAAATGTTTTATGAAAACTAAACAAATAAACTCACACCAAAGCACTTCGATCAATTTAAGTTAAAAGTTTGAGCAAGTCAAATGGGCTACAAGATATGTTGCACTCTGAAATAAGTGATCTTCAGATTGAACATTGATTTTATTTATTATAACTAAGATTGCACAACAAAAGGTCGTAATCACTAATCACAGTTACAGGAATAAAAATTGAAAGATATGAAAGTAGAGGTGGCTGACCAGGTGGCAATCTTACGATTCCAAGTGTCCCACATCATTTTAAGCATGGGTTTGGCCATATGTATTTAAGCTTTAGGACACCCTCCCTTTGCAAGATATTTCATTTCGTATTATAACAGGCACCACACATGAGTTCAAGCCATTGAATCAGTGACCTATAGGCTGGATTCAAATAACTCGATATTAGGTATAAGCATAGTGCTAAGTTGTTTAGGACTAACAGGCAAGGTATTATGTATAGGCATGGTGCAAAATTGCTTTATATTAATATGCACCGAAAGAGAGGGTTACATCGGTCAATGCCAATAGAATAAGCCACAGCAGACGTCGAAATTGAACGCTTGATGGTAAAATTATGATTCGAAGTGTCCTACATTAATTAAATATGGGTTTGGCCATATGTATATAAGCTCTTGACCCTCTCGTTGCAAGCCAACTTTTAATGGTGAGTTCTATTCGGCGCGCATTGAATCGTGATGTTGTCTGTTCTTTGTTGGAAAACCATATCATGAGCAATGCTATCCCTAAGATGCACATCTATTGTTGTCTTGGTGACCATGTACAAAACTTCTTGGGGATTCTATAGTGTCATTGAACATATTCAAAACTTCCTCAGTTCACCATAAAGGCAATTAAATATCCCGTGTTACTGCATATATGCAGTTGTAAATCCATTGTAACCACAAGGGTAGTTAGACAGCATATATTTCCTATTGGTTAATCTAAGGAGTCAAGGAAATATTTTGTCATCAAAAATTATGTGGCCCCTTCGTCTAAGAATTGTGAGTTTAAAATGGGAAGAATCGCGCTATTCATTTCAAACTTCCCTGACTCAATTTGGAAACCCACTGGAAATGTCCATAGCAAACACGATAAGAAAAGTAGCCATCACCTTTGAGCAGGGGAGAAATAGAGAGAACGAGAGAGCAATGTTTATCTGTGCGTGGGTGCGTGTGTGTGTGTGTGTGTGTGTGTGTGTGAGAGAGAGAGAGAGAGAGTGTGTGTGTGTGTGTGTGAGAGAGAGAGAGAGAGAGAGAGAGATGATTCAGAGAGGGAAGAAAACCACTGCGAAAAGCAAATAGAACCGTCAATAGTAAGTCAGTCAGTTAGAGGGTAGAGGTACAGGTACACTGTTGATAGCATTGAATGCTTACTAACTTTCTCAATTCAAAGTCTAACCACCCCGCCCCCACCCCCCAAACATCCACCCAACTTCACATTGGTTTACACAAACAACCTTCTGTTTGCCTTCCCTCTCTATTTACTCTCCTTTACCCATTCCATATTTGGAAACCAAGAGAAAAGAACATTAAACATCCAATCATTTCCAAATATCATTCTGTCAAAATCATAGGCTGCAAAGCTTATTCAAAAGGGTATTATAAAGATAGATGAGCACATATCAAACCAATGTGGCTACTAGACGTTGTGACCCCCAACAATGTGGGGCAGGTTATGAATCATTGGAATTATCCTCTCCACAACAATGGAAGAAAGGTTGCCTACCTATTACCTCTCTAAGACCCTGTCGTAACCAGGAATCTTGTGCACTAGATACCACCAATGCAGCTACAGATGCATTAATTATTTTTTAATAACATATGCAGAAGCTTACACAGAAGCAAAAACAAACACCACTAGATAACATATCCAGATAAGAGCTCGGGCCTAATTTGGTTGAACTGGACTGGGCTGGGCAACAGACACCTAAGGGCATGTCCAACCCATCATCTTTTTTATATTAAATTTAAACTTGATGAAAAATGAGCTAAAGTTGAGCCAGCCCTTTCATCAACCTATACCAAATTAAGGGAAAACTTAATTTTTAATCAAATCAAGGAAAAAAGAAGTTTTTCACCAAATTTGGTGAAAGATGCTTTTGAGATAAGTTTGCACTTTTTTAAAAAAAATGATGAAACATTTAAAAGATGAAGGATTGGAGCATTCAGTTCTTTCATCAAAAATAGTTGAAATGTGCTTTGAGGATAAGTGGGATTTTTTTAAAAGATTTGATGAAAAACTTGCTTATGACTGACAATTGGAGTGTATAGTATCAAATGAAGCTTTAAACAAAAAATTTTACTCAGATCTGATGAAAGAAAACATGAAGGGTTGAAGATTGCTTAAATTATCAAATAAATAAAGAAGAGGGAGGGAGAGAGAGAGAGAGAGAGAGAAGCTCACAGGAATAGCAGAATCCCGAAAGTCCTTTGCTGTGAATTCCACGTTAGGGCTAATTGTGCCCAAAAGATGATGCGGAACTCCTACGTGTAACACAATTATAAGATTCGACAACAATTTGGACACGTATGAAGGCATATATAGAATGAGAGAACATAAATTTGTTCACTCACGTGATAAGGTGGGTGAAGAATATCTGTTTTTCCATTGGTTCAAACTGTGGTTCTGCTGGTAAATGTACGGTAAGTTCCACAATTTAGACGAATAGGAGTGAATATTCTTCATCCATCTAATCAAACTCATACATTTATACCATTCTATTAAAGGAGAACACCTATTTGGTGAAATCCTTATTTTAAGCTATGTGGACCTTTTACATTGGACAAAAATGCCCTTTTAAGTTTTTTCTCTTATTATCTTAACATTATTATTCTATTACTTTGTTCTTTCAATTATTTTAATATTTATATAATTAACTTAAACACACATTGCTTGTACCCAATCACTAGTATATATTAAGGCATACATACGGAAAGAGAAAATAAATTTGTTCACTCACGTGATGAAGTGGGTGAAGAATATCCATTTTTTCAGTGGTGCAAATTGTGGTTTCACTATCAAATGTATGTTGAGTTCCACAATTTAGACAAATAAGAGAGTGGATATTCTTCACCTACCTAACCAGACTCATA
>JAULJZ010000002.1:2048121-2064032 GCA_032270985.1 Heliamphora pulchella | reverse complement strand
AGAATTAAGTGAAGGTTCCGAAAGTGTATTCAAAAATTAACTTACGAGTTAATTTTTTGTAAGTCAAATTTGGTCCAATGAGGTAAATATTTTACTAAAAAAAATATTTTACATAGACATTATCAACCAAACAATGAAAAATGAGTAAAATATTTTGCCTAAAAATATTTTACGTCAAAACAAACGGAGCCTAGGATATAAGTTTTTTTTGTTTCTCTTATATTAAGATAATAGAGGTTAGGGAATCAATATGATCAATTTAATCACACAGAAATGTGGTTCGAACAGCAGAATCTTTAGGCTTACATTTTTTGTCCTTGGTTCCAGAAGATGACACCGAACAAAATGCCAATGACAACCGTCATGAAGAATCTGATAGCATTGTACTGTGAATTCCTCCAGTACGACCAATGTTGTTTCCAGAAACAAGCCTTGCATTGAGTTGGGAACGATTGCGAGTATTGAGTTGGGAAGTGGAGGTCCTTGGAGCCCGGTGCTGGAGTGCTTAGCTCCTTGATAAGGTCCTGATTTCTCCTGAAAAATAAATCATGAAAAAAATTAACACACCATTGGGGCGACAAGGAAAGACACGGAGAGGAGAGATTGTCACATGAACACAATTGTACAAGACACAATGAAGTGCATGAACTTACCGAAGCAGAGCCGAATTGGCGTAGATTTCTGCAAAGTCAATGTCAAGTTGAGCCTCAACTGTAGACGAGCTGACCTCCAGCATCCAAGTAGCTGGATTGTAACCATCTTTAATCTTGGGAACCCCCGGAACAGCCTGCCAGAAAAGGTATGTGTCAAGCATTTTGATTCATCACAATTTCAAATTGGTAAATAGATGCTTTAAGAGCCTTCAGCATCTATTTTCTGGTGAAACTACAAATCGAGAGATCCTTAGTTATGGAGATAGTGATTAATTCCATCCTAAATTTGATTCGAATATTCAAAAAGAACATCTTAATGCTGATATCCAAGAAATAATCCATTATGAAATTTTGATCAAGGAACAGTGGAAAGAAAGAAATATCAGATGAGGACTATTAGGAGAATGATCTTTTCGATTATCTCATGCCCAAATTTGTTTCAAGTTTACTAATTGGATAGTCCACATGCAAGAAAATCAATACTGACCTCAAAATACTCAACAAGTTTGTGAGACTGGCGACCAAGAGGTCCAGCATATATCACTTGTCCTCCTCTCTTCATCAACAGCAGCTGCAAGGAAAAAGAATTATTAATGTCGATCAAGAGTTCGTCGAGCAACAATGTTGACATGCTTCAAATAAATAATTGAGTTTGTACCTCATCAAAAGCTTCAAAAATATCTATGCTCGGTTGGTGAATTGTGCAGACAACGGTTCTTCCCGTATCCACTGTGTTCCTCACAGTGCGCATGACAATTGCAGCAGCCCGGGCATCAAGGCCTGACGTGGGCTCATCCATGAAAATGATGGATGGATTAGCAACCAACTCAACAGCGATGGTTAGCCTCTTCCTTTGTTCAGTTGAAAGACCATCCACTCCCGGAAGTCCAACTAGTGCATTTCTCAGAGGATTGAGCTCCACCAAATCCATGACTTCTTCCACAAACATCTATGAAAAGAAAGATAAGGAAAATCTCAATCTAACTGGAATGACTATTGGTCTAGTTTCTTGTATTTAAGCACACGGTTGGAAACTTATGATGCCATAATGGCATAAGAAGTGGTTGGTGATTCAGTGACGTACCTTTCGTGTTGCTGTCGTCACATCCGCAGCTAGACGCAGCCAAGCAGAGTATAGGAGAGATTCATAGACAGTAACAAATGGGGAATGGATGTCATTCTGTTCACAATAACCACTAACTCGGGCAAATGTTACTTGGTTCTTTGGAAAACCCGAAATGTTAATGCTTCCTTCAATATACCCACCGGTTTTTCTCCCTGCCAACACATCCATCAATGTTGTTTTTCCAGCTCCACTGACACCCACTAACGCTGTCAGAATACCCGGCCTGAAAGCACCACTAACATCTCGTAATAGTTGCAATCGGCTTTCTTCGATTCCCTGACTCTTCATTTCCTGATATAGAGAACCAATTTTTTAATCTAGACATGTTCTTTTGTGAAGATCTATACAGGTTTGCTAAAACACAACTAAACTGGAAAAGAATACATTTGAAATTGAAATACTATACTCATTTGAGTAGCAAAAAAAAATTGAAGTGAATCGTTTTTTTTTCAAAAAAAATTACAACTTAAAGAAAAACAGATGAGAATTAAATAATACTCGTGTCATGTTATTTCCCCTTTTTTTTTTGGCATGTTTTCTTTATGTTTTATCCCACACTCACAAACTTGGAAATGTGAATGGTTAGTGGGAAAGACTAACCGCTGGCATATCCACATAGTAATTAACATGGTTGAATGCAAGTGAAAGGGGCTGGAAAGGCAAAACCATTCCTCTTCTAGCTTGAGAATTTTCAGCGCCAACTATTGAGCTGGCATTTCCACGAGGATTTCTCACGGCCATATCAATACCTGTATGAAGGCATTGTGCATAAGTAAGAATAAAAAAATTGCCCATTTAAGCATCTTATGCAGCATTTGTATCAACAGCAGACTACTAAACAACATGGCAAGAACTAAGGATGCTACATGTGATTAATGAAAGGGAAACACAGTAGCTTTATCCACCAAAATGCTGTGAACATTAGCACGTTGACAACTTGGCTGTTGTCCACAGATGTATGGTTCATTTTCCAATTTTCATGTCTGCCCATGGGCGGAGCTAGTAAGGGGCGAGAGGGGCCAATGCTGCCACTAAAATTTTAGAACACTTTATTAATTTTAAAAATTTTCCCTTCCAAAGGGCCAAAAGTATAATTTTGCCCCCTTAAATTATAATTTTGCCTCATCTATCTTTTAATAATTTTATGCTTTCTCATCATTGTTGCCAGCACTCCTTGCAGCTCACCCAGTCATTACATCCCTCTTCTTGCTCCAGCACTATTGACAAATTGATTCATTTTCTATCTCAGTAATTCTTCCTTCTTCAAAATTCAATTGAATTTCAATTTCAAGCTCAAATGTCGATAGATTTAATTCAATTGATTGGTCTTTATATCTAATGTCTTTTTTTTTTGCTCATGTAGCATAACAATTAAAGAATTTGCATATGAAGATGTAAACCATGAATATGGGGAAGCAACCACAAATGTAAAACAAACATGAATCAACAAATTTCGTTTCTTCTTCTTTTTTTTTTTTTGTAATTTGTCAACATGAATTGATTGTGTATCAAGGTTGAATTTAATTGTGCATTGAATTTTGATACACGATCTAATTTTATATTTTTGTGAATCTTATTTGATTTTGTGAATCTGATACTATATTTTTGTGCTTTTTGTGAATTTAAATTTTGTAAGTTATTACGAATTTGGTAATATGCTTGTATATCAAAATTATATAGTATCAATAATCAATATATATATATATATATATATATATATATATATAGAGAGAGAGAGAGAGAGAGAGTAACACTTTGATCTATTGTATATGATTTTAAATTTTCGCCCCTCTAAGTAAAAATCCTAGCTCTGGCCGTGCTCTTCTTATATCATTTTGCCACTCATACAGAGGGCCTCTAAATGACTTCGTCCTATGTTTCTTGTGATAGTTAAAGATGCAAAAATTCAAAACTCGGTTCCTTTTCTAAAAGTTTTGTTTCTATCCTTTGGATATCTTAATTGCATTCCTCATATATATCTCTCAATTGAGTCTGATAAATATATTTATACTTTTTGAATTTTGTGATTGCTACTCCAAACATATAGTACACATGCCCTTCAAGTGAGAAAATAGAAGGAATGGCCAGATTAAGATGTATAGGAAGGAGAAGTTAAAGAAACCACGAACCTTCGGTGTTGGATGCCCTTGGCCGGCTATTACTATTTTGATCATCCTCTTCCAAATTAAAGCTTTAGAATCTCCCAGAGCTGAGATTGGATTTGGTAAAACACAATGAGAACAGCTGAGAATGGATTTGGTAAAACAAAATGAGAACATGTACCCTTTTACAGTAGCACAGAACAGAATTATTAAGCAAGCTCTATTAACTTACGTTTCAAAAACGTTAGCGCTGCAATGAAAAGAACATTAAAAAGTAGTGAAAACCCAGCAAGTGCTCCAACACAAATCCAGTACCAATATTCATCCACAAAGAGGCCTCTTTCCCTGAGAAGAGTCTTTCCAATTGTAGGCTCGGGAGAGTCACTGATGGCCTGTTCCAGAAAAAAAGTAAAATGTTAGTTTGTATAATGGAATTCTACAAAATTAATGTTAAAATTTACTGCAAAGCAATAAATTGAACTTACACCACTCCATCTTTTGTCTAGAAATTCATTTATCGCGATAGCATTTTGCCCATACATCATAGGAGAGACATAATATCCCCATATCATCCATGGCTGAAGGTTATCTACAGACCAAGAAGGGAAAGTTTTATATATTTACGGTTTGCTTCAAGTATCTTGAAACAATATGGAAGAAGAAGCTGTCATGAACACAAAATCTCAATTTTGCAACAGTTCATGTAAAGGATCTGCATTCCAAGTAGCTTTAGCCTTAGTCTATCAACAAGAAGAAACTAATAGTGAATGAAGAGATGGATTTCTAACCTTTGGCAACAATGAAGCCTCCAAGCACAAAAACCATTAGTAAGGTGAAGGTGCCAAGTGTGGTTGCAACCACCTCGGTCCTTCCGGCAGCAGCAAGGAATCGAAAGAGAGAGAGAGCCATCTGGTGTACACCGCAGAAAGCCAGGAACTGTTTTAAGAACCTGAGCAAGAAGAGGATATGTCAACAGCAGGTAACGAGTTAAGTTTTCTGGCTCTAACAATTGTTGAACCACCAAAATTGGACTCAAAACTGTAAATGATTTCCAACTTACCTACTAAAAGCCGGTGCAAATCCAATTGTGTAATAGGTAAGAACGATCCATATCCCGGATTCCATTAGGGAGATGGGAATCCGGAGGAGCCAAATTGGCAGGCCAAAAGCCCATGCAGGGTAAAACAAGCTATCCCTCTGTTTATAGAACACAGGAAGCCTAAAAACCGTCATTGCAAGCTCTGCCATCCCATTAAACATCACATTGATAAGACTGAAAAACAGAGCTCCCCAGAATTTTGCTGCATCATTTATTTGACCAGCTTTCATTTCTGTTCTTAAAAAGACAGTTAGAGCAATTGTCGCCATAATTGTTATCTGAGTGGTCTTGAATACATATAAGAACGAGTTGCGCTTCATTAGCAGCCATTCCCTTGAGAAGGATGCTCTAAAGAGCTCCCAATTGGATATGCCATACTTCTCGGTCACCAGGGCAGCAGGATGGGTCCTGGACTTATCATAAGGAATTTGAAGGTCTTCAGAGATTTGTTGCCCAATTCTGAAAGAGTTGAAGGCCCTGACAAACTCGGGCACTGATATTAATCTGTAAGGCTGATTCTTTTTGAACCAATACTGTTCTTGGTCCTTCTTGGAAGTCACCTCTTGCAGGAAATCTGCAATTCCTTTCCTTTCTGGGCATTTGAACCCCGTGTATTCAAAGAACTCGAGGACGTTCTCTCGTGGACCTTGGTAAACAATCTGGCCTTCCGAGAGTAAGATAATGTCATCGAAAAGATCAAATGTTTCGGGTGCAGGCTGCAAGAGAGAGATGACCATCGTGACATCCATTATATGAACCATCTGCCGCATGAACTTGACAATCTGAAAGGTGGTTGAACTGTCCAGCCCGGTCGATATTTCATCCATAAAAAATGCTTTCGCTGGTCCAACCAACATTTCTCCTGCATTCAGGAACATATACTCCCAGTTAAAACATCATAAAATAGTTTTGAATTGAAATACAGAGATCATGAGTTTTGACCTTCACCTTTAAAAACTAAGCTCTTGAATTATTATTAAGCCAAACTCTTGCAAACAACCAGAGATCCAAAAATTGTTGGCATTTAGATAGGCTATCAGAATTGGTCTTCAACCATTTTTGATATAAAGTAACATAATATACTGATTTGTAATTGGTCTTCAACGATTTTTGTTCATTTATCAACAAGAAGAAATCAATGCACAGGAAGTAAGAACAAGACTACTAGTTTACACATACCGGTAGTAACTCGCTTCTTCTGTCCACCAGAAATGCCCCTTCTCATATCATCACCCACCATGATATCGGCACAAATATCCAATCCAAGTATCTGTTAGAGAACCACAAGATTTTAGGACCATCAAATTAGAGGGGATAACAAAGAAAAGAAAAGATGAAAGCTTGACATGGAATGGTGGTAAACAACCAGACCTTGAGGACATAATCTGTGATCAAACTGGTTTCTTGTCCAGCCATGGCTGTGGCTTTCATGAATGCATCAATCTCGGGGTCCGGCTTAATGCCTGCTTCCTTCTCTCTCCTTGACAATTCTGTGAGCATTTCATATCTAGTTCCAACTCCCAAGCAACGCCCCGAGAAGTCCAGTGTCTCCCGGACAGTCATCTCACCGTAGTGGAGATCATGCTGGCTGATATAGGCACAGGTTCTCTGAGGGACAAATTCCTTAAACTCATGGCCACAGTAGGTCACCTTCCCATTTACCTGTTCATTACCCCCAATACATCATCTTATCAATAAGTGGGAAAAGAGACATTGTACATGATTTGATTGCAGAGAAACATTGGAAGAAAAGTGAACACATCTGAGAGCCAAACAAAAAGGTGGGATTGGAATTTTAAGTTGGAAGGTCACAGGTCATATTTTCTTTCTGGTTTTTGTCTGTGTTTTTCCTTCAAGTGGAGCTTAATTATGAATACGTTTGGACTCAAAAAGCCTAGGGATTTTTTTGGAGCCTTTTTGGTCTCTTTTGAACTTTTTTTATGTTCAAATTTTACTTTTCCAGTTCCTCATAACGAGAGGAATATAAAAAGTATGCTTGTTTGGACTAATGTTGAAAAAGTTAACTAAAGACGAAAAAAGGCACACAAAAAACCTGTTAAGTGATTTTTTTATCTTATTTTATCTTTTTAATTTTTTTTGGCAATTTCTTTCACCTTTTTGATTTTATTATCATGACGAGAGGAATTAAAAAGTACACTTACTTGGGGTAATGCTAAAAAAGTTCACTAAAATTTTTTTTAAAAATTGTATAAAAAAACTTGACCAAACGCACATATCCATGTGATACCCCAACTCCACATCAATATAAAGTGAAAAAACTAATGCTTATAGGAGTAAAAACTTTAGTCTATCCAAGTACAAGACATTTTTCATAGAAACTGGGAATAATAAATCGGCATACTTGTGCGTCGCGATGCAAAGTGAACAATAGTCAGTCGGGAAACAACTTGGGCAACACGACAATGACTCTGCCTGTATGCCATACCATAATGATAATATTATACTAGACACAGACGGATCATTATAAAACATGTGTGGGCAAAAGAAAAAGGAGATTGGGGATGACAAACCCTTAGATTATCGTCAGATTTCCCGGCAAGTGCCTGCAGCAATGTTGTTTTTCCTGCACCAGGAGGCCCAAGAAGCAGTGTCATCCTGGAAAAAAAATAGCAATAACCAATAATTCAAACAGATGAAGCAGGAAATGATAATCAAAAGCAAAAGGCAACAATTTTAATGGGGCATAAGTATGGGTACTCTGTTGTTGAGGACTAATGGACATACCTTGATGGTCTGATGATTCCACTCACATCCTTGAGAATATTGACAACCCTTTTCTTAGAGGGAGAAAGCCCAATCAATCCGATAATTCCCTGCTCATATTCAAAATAAAAATAGAGAGAACATCTTCAGCTATCATTGTATAAATTGGAGACAACACTTGGGAAAATAAAATAAAAGTAAATCTTTTGCATCATGGCTTGCTCTTTCCACACCAGAGATTTGAATTTCTCATTTGCTTTAGTGATTCCTACTTATTTGCTAAATGAGAAAGTAAAAATTTTTTGTTTTCTTTTCTTTCACAATCAAATTAATTTTAATTTACAAGATATCCAAACAAATACTAATTTGTAAAACAAGCTAATGTATTGGCACCTATTGTGGGTGAGTGTCTTGTATTCAATCATTTTTTTCATGCAACTCGTTCACGACTCATTAATACGCAAAAAGCGAGGTTTTCTCATTTGATTTGTCAAATTAGGTTCCTATATGGTTGAGTATTTTGAGCACCTTGTTATCTTGAGAAGATCATTACGAGCCCGCTCCTGTAGAACTACCTTTTGCCAACATGATCACGGGAATTTACAATTTTATATGATGACTACAGATATTATAGGCTTACTGCATCGTCTGCCAATATTTGCCTGTAGACGTGAGCTTTAAGCCGAACCACATAAATTTTGTACTCTTGTGTGATTTCTTTTGTGTTCATTTCTCGTTTGATTCGATTTACTCATAACAATATCTATTATAGGTGATAGAAGATAAATCTATTTCTGAATTTATATGAGGAAAGCAAGGTCAACAAAGCAGAGGAAATTACCTCAAGTGTATTCAGTGTGGAATTGAGCAGAGTTGGAAGTGCTCTGGTCCCAACATATGCATCACCCTCCACCGACAAATTCTCGAATCTCACTTCGATCCTTGGGATTTCAATTCCCACCCTGTTTCCATGAAAACCAAACCGTCGATATATTATCGAGAAAAATAAATAAGAACAACAATTATTATTTTAAAAAAAAAAAGCCTTTGGTTGGTTGCTGAGAAAATGTTTTGAGAAAAGAACAGAAGAAACCAACATGCCTCCAGTAAAACCGTGTTTCAGTTTATTCGCTTTCTTTATTTCTTTCTTTTATTCCATGAGTTTTCTCGCCAACCAAACGGGTTATTCGATCCTAAATACTAGAACTGAATCTTCTGAAAGAGATACAAACTGTTTAGAAGATGGATTTAGTAACCTGTCGGTTCGAAACCCAAAAGTCGCTATATCTTCGAGAACAATAAATAAGGAAAACCATTATTAGGAAAAGCTTTTGTTTGGTTTCTGAGAAAATGTTTGAGCAAACTACAGAAGAAACCAACATGCCTCCACTTAAACTGAGTCTGCTACAAACTCTCTTCATTCAATGGAGCTAGAATTCTCATATTTTCGAGAAACAAAACCATGTTTCATTTTTTTCTTTCTTTCTTTCTTTCTTTTTTCCATGAGTTTTTCTCGACAACCAAGCGGGTAATTCCAATAAAAAAAATACTTGGAATCTGAATCTTCTGAAAGAAATTATACCTGTCGGTACGAGCTCGGAGCCTAAGGAGGAACTTCTCATTGTCATCTTCAACAACCTTGAGAATGCTCTCCATGAGCTGCTTCTTGTCCTGAGCACCGAGATTCGTGACGTCGACCTCATTCTGAACAATCCTCCCATTGCTCATCACCTGCTTCAACATCCCCTTCCTCATCCGATCGTACGTCGGCAACCTCTCTATCGCCGCCCACTTCAGCTCCTCCTCCTCCTCCTCCGCCTGCCTTCTCGTGCTGTTCCTCTGGAACACGTCCGGCGGCCCCTGCCATACCTCCCTTATGCTCGTCGACCTCCAACTCCGACGACTACTCGTCGTCCTCGACAAGTCATCCGCCACGAATGCCGCGGCCATTTTAAAACGTCTCCGGTCGCCGGAAACCGCAGTTCAAAATGCTGTACAATCGCCGGAATTTTCACCGGAGTTCGTCGATTCTGTTGTTCAATCTCTACAAGTATATGATTGAATTTGGGAGAACTTCAATGTCAAATGAATGAAAGTTTCTCTTCATCGTTTGTTTTCGAAATGAGTAACTGTGGTCAGATCTTTTGGAGGAGGTTTTCAGCTGAAGATTTAATATGTAGATGGGGAGGTTAAAGACGAAATAGGGAGTCAAGGTCGGACGGCATAGACTTTTTGGAAATAATTACTTTTTTTTCTCTCTCTCTACCATGTATTCCAAATCAAAATAAGGCTGCGAGATAGGGAACTCGATCTTGTCAATTTTGCAAAGAAAATGGAGAAGCTTATGGGTAATGCTAGCTAGATACTGACAGAATATTTATTTAGAATTTCTTGTCATAATAAAAAATTAATAATGGTATTTTGGAGGGGTACTCTAAATAGCTTTTAGTTTGGTTTTTTTTACTAATTTTAATTATTAATTATAATTTTTTTTTATTACTTATAACTTATGTTATAAGGTATAGGACTTGATTGACAACCAGCTTAAAAATTATTTTTTTTATTTTTTTTATTTTTAATTAAAAAGTTAAATTAAATTTAAAGTAGGTTGTTTGATAACTTAATTTTTAAATTAGCATTTTTTAAATTAGTTATTTGGGTAAAAAGTTAACTTTATTGGTTTTTGTTCAAATTAATAATTTTACCCTTATATATATTTGATATTAATAATTATATGTAATTGGTAATGATAGTAAATAAATTATGAATAAGAGGTATTATTTTATTTTAAAAGTGGTAGAATTTTGAATAGGATATTCTAAATATTTGTGTTTTGATTTGACTTTTTAATTTTTTAACTTTTTGTGTTTTTGCCAAACGGATAATCTTGACTTTTTGACATTTTTAGCCAAAAAGTCAAAAAACAAAAGTTACAAATCAAGGCCATAATAACTTTTTCTTCTATTTTAATTACAAGTTATAATATTTATCAAACATTTATAACTTTTTTTATAATCTATAAATTATTAATTTCAATAATGTCAAACACTATAAATAATTTAGATTACTTAAATAGAGACATATGTTAAAATCGGATTTAATAATCTTATTTTTGACAAACTTTGGGTCAAAATAAATGTGGAATCCATACGTCTTTTGATTTGGGTCCGGGATGCTACGCGCTCTCCTCCGCGAGAAGATGAACGACGTATATTCATTTACTCAAATCCGATAAGAGGTGAATGAAAAATCAATGTTCAAAACTGTCGCTTGAACATGGATTTTATTGAGTTTAATGAAAGTGTGAAACTTCTATCCCACATTGAAAGTTCTTAAGGAACTTAGTGAGTATATATAAGCAAAAGTTGGACTAAGAGGAGGGTCACTTGGAGGTACCCAGTTTTATGGATGGAAGAGGACCTACCTAAATGTGAGTTCAACCCATTTCACACATGCGCGCATGCCGCCATCTGTCTGACCGGCTGGGCTTGGGCTTGGGTCATGGGTTGACCCGATCCGAGTTGCTTATATATTTTTGGAGAAAATTCATTTGAATTTTTATTTAAATAAAATTTTTGAAATTCAAATTTAAAATTCATTACTGTTAACCCAACGGGTCAAATTTTCAAAGGTTAAATTTTTAGAATGAAGCGCTGAGTGCCCATGTGCGGAAACAAGACCAGAATAGTGCGCTCGCTAAGCGCTTGCTGAGTGCTCGAGCTCTCTCTTTCCAGTGTTGAGCGCTCGCAAGGCGCTCGTTGAACGCTTGAGCGCCAGAGACCCCCCTGAACTCCAGAATAGGCGCTCGCAGAGCGTTCGTGGAGCGCTTGAACGCTGACGACGAATAGTTGCACTTGTTCTAAATAGGTATAGTGACTTTTGCGAAAAGTCACTTCAATGGCTATTTAAACACTTCATTTTGCACAAATTTGGCATCCTATTTCCTTCCTATATTGCATGCGAAGTGTGTTCATGTTTTAAGAGTCAGAGAGTACAAAACACTTGACGGTTCGCTGTACCCATAGATTGGAATGCTTTTTCTCTAGGTGTTGATTGTTGTATCATAGGAGATTGACGTTCGTGAAGCCCATTAACACCTGTGTGGGGGACGAATTTATCTTAAGGAAATAGTGTCCAACGCTAGTCTCGATCATCTACAGTTTTGTTTTTTTTGGTTTTGCGACTGTTTGTAAGAATTTATTTACAGTTTTTTAATTTCAATTTTTGCTTGTTTGTGACAGTACAGTATTGGATTTTTATTTGTTTTCAAACCATTTTCTGACCAACAATCTTAAGATAGATTCAGTTTTCCTGAAAAAAGTTTTACTGTACTATTGTTATACAGTTTTATTTTTGGTTAATATATATCCTATTTTGTTCTTGTTTTCAAAACAGTATTGTTTCTAATTATTCCAGATACTTGTTTTAAATTTACAAGTATTTAATTTTGTGTTGATCTTCTATTTATACAAAAATGGCCACTGAAAATGTCAGTGTTGAAAATACGGTCACGGCCATTGCTCCTGCGAGTGCACCGGTGATACCCGTGATTGTTCTTACTGTACTTGTGAATCACGGGGAGAAGCCAAAAAAGTTCAGAGGTTCTAACTTCAAAAGATGGCAACAGAAGATATTGTTTTATTTGACGACTCTCAATTTGGAAAAATTTCTTCATGAAGAATTGCCTACTCTGAAAGAGGACGAGACAAATAGGCAAATTATTGCCGCTGTGGAAGCATGAAACATGCTAATTTTTTTTGTCAGAACTACATCCACAATGGGTTGAATAGCACATTGTATAATGTCTATAGTCCAATCAAGACAGCAAAAGGGCTGTGGGAATCCCTGGATAAGAAGTATAAAACGAAAGATGACGGAATGAAGAAATTCATTGCCGACAGATTTTTAGACTTCAAAATGGTGGATTCCAAGACGGTAATTAGTCAAGTTCAAGATCTCCAGTTAATCCTACATGAAATTCATACAGAATGAATGACAATAAGTGAATCATTCCAAGTCACTGCAATTATTGAAAAATTGCTGTCATTTTAGAAAGAGTTCCAAAATTATCTTAAGCACAAACGCAAAGAGATGCAACTTAAGGACTTGATTGTGAGATTGAGGATTGAGAAAGACAACAGAGTCTCCGACAAGAGAACTGAAAATCCCTCCATTGAGTCCAAGGCCAATGTGGTGAAACATGAGTAGAAATTCAACAAGAAGAGAAAATTCTCTGCACAAGGTTCCAAAGGCAGTGACACCAAGAAGTTCAAGGGCAAATGCTATATGTGTGACAAGTTAGGACGCATGGCTAAAGATTGCCGTAAGAAGAAGAGTCAAGGGAACCCCGACAAGAATAAAAAAATTGCTCAAGCCAATATGACAAAAGTGGAAAATCTGTCATGTGACGTGTCAGATATTAGCCTTTTAGCAGTGGTGTCTGAAGTAAACTTGGCTGGCAATCCAAGAGAGTGGTGGGTAAACACTGAGGCTACTCGTCACGTGTGTTCAGACAGGAGGTTGTGCACAACCTATCAGCCGGTGGAGAATAGAAAACAACTCTTTATGGAAAATTTTTTGACTTTCAAGGTTAAAGGCCTGGGAAAGGTGATTCTAAAGATGACGTTTGGCAAAAAACTAACACTCAATGATGTACTCCATGTCCTGAATATCCGGAAGAACTTAGTGTTTGGATCATTGTTGAGTAAGAAGGGTTTTAGGCTTGTTTTTTAGTCAGACAAAGTTATCCTCACCAAGAGTGGGATGTTTGTGATAAAAGGGCATGTGAGTGATGGGCTTTTCAAGCTCAATGTAATGACTGTATTTCTTACAAGTAATAATATGATAACGATATCTTCTGCTTATATGTTTGAGTTATCTAATATGCGACATGGTAGACTAGGTCATGTTAACTATGATACTTTACATAGGTTAGTTAACAATGATTATTTACCTAGATTTTACATTGATCCAAATCATTAATATGAAATTTGTGTGGAAGCAAAACTTGTTAAATTACCTTTTCATTCAATTGAAAGAAATACCGAACCTCTAGAATTAATTCACAATGATATTTGTGACTTAAAATTTGTGCAAACTAGATGTGGTAAAAAGTATTTTATTACTTTTATAGATGATTGTACAAAATATTGTTATCTTTACTTATTGAGAAGTAAAGATGAGGCATTATCCATGTTTATACAATATAAAAATGAAGTTGAGAATCAACTTGGCAAGAAAATAAAATTTTTTCAAAGTGATAGAGGTGGTGAATATGAATCACCTTTTGGTGAGTTCTGTTCAGAATATGGTATTATACACCAAACTACGACACCTTATTCACCTCAGCAAAATGGTATTGCTGAACGAAAAAAATCGAACCTTAAAAGAAATGATGAATGCCATGTTGATAAGTTTTAGTTTACCTCATAACTTGTGGGGGGAAGCTTTACTTTCTACGAATTATATTCTCAACAAATTGCCCCACAAGAAAATAAATAAAACACCATATAAATTATGGAAGGATAGTAAACCTTCTTACAAATACTTAAAAGTGTGGGGGTGTTTGGCTAAGATGGCAGTCCTTGTTCCTAAAAGAACAAAAATAGGACCAAAAATCATGACTGTATATTTTTTGGATATACGAATAATAGCAGTGCATATCGGTTTCTGATACATAAATCAGAAATTGAGGATATACATATGAATACTATTATGAAATCAAGAAACGCGTGGTTTTTTGAAGGTGTTTTTCATATAATTCTATACGAGAATCAAGTCCTCTTAAAAGAACTTATGATACTGCAATGGGCAGTTGTCAAGACTAAGAAGGAAATAAAGATGAACCCATACGCAGTAAAAGGGTCAGGACTTCAAAATCCTTTGGTCTGGATTTTTTAACTTATTTGTTAGAAAATGAGCCCCAAAACTTTCAGGAAGCTATGTCCACACCTGAAGCACCTTATTGGAATGAGGTTGCCAATAGTGAAATTGAATCCATCATGCAAAATTATACTTAGGAGCTGGTGGAGCTTCCACCAAGTAATAAACCTCTGGAATGTAAATAGATATTCAAGAGAAAAATAAAAGCAGATAGTTCAATAGACCGATACAAAGCAAGACTTGTTATCAAAGGATACAAGCAAAAAAAAAAGAGTGGACTATTTTGATACATATTCTCCGGTTACAAGGTGTAGACACCCCAATTTGACCCCGCCTAATCTTAAGTGAATTCGATGATGAAAACAGGTGGAATGGTACTTCAGTTCGATTCTCGGGAAGTGATCCAAGCTCGGTATTTGAACCCAGAACCTTCAAACCAATGAAATTTTGTTGAACAATCGATAACTTGTTGTCTAAGTCATTCCAAAAGCGGCGACCGCCATAATAATTGTAGCAACCGTCAATAGAACCTCTTGAAAATCCTAGCCAAAAGTGGCGACCTCCACCTTTAACCTAGCGACCGCTAACTCTCATTGTGGCAACCGCCAATAGAACCTTGTGAAATTTCTTTTAAACATGGCGACCGCCATATTAAACCTGGCAACCGCCAACTCCAAATGGCCTGACGTGTCCTAAAACGTGGCAACACCTCATTGGTTAAAGAATTTTATAAATACCGTACCCCAGGTACATTTTCAAGGACAGATTTTGAGTGAGAGGTTTTGAGAGTAAAGCTCTACCGAGTCGCCGAGCAATTCCGAGCTGCGACGCCGAAGCCCTGCCGAAATACAGAGATCCAAACCTCAAACGCTTACATTGAAGCCTTGCTTGGATCACCACCCGATGATTGGCTCATCGAAGTACATTCCTGACTTGAGGATTCCCCGCAAATCTAGGTATCTCATTTGGATCCCCGATCCTTCTAACTCTATCCTCTCTCTTTTGGAGTGATCGGGTTAACTTCCAATTTCAATTTGCATATTTCTTTTGTTTATGTAATTTACTTTGTTTATCATTTAAATTGTCTCATGTAATTCTCCTATGTAATTTATTCATTATTTAGTTCTTAACTTCTTCGCATTCACACTTAACACATTTGTTATTTTCTTTCTTTCATTAAATCATTGATTAGTGCTAACATATTTTGGTAATTACAACTTAATAATGTTGTTAATTATTATAACAATACACTTACATTTATGTGAATGTAGTAATTAATACTACATTTCACATCTAAGTTAAATAATTATTTTTGATTTCTTTTA
>JAULJZ010000002.1:2016636-2028912 GCA_032270985.1 Heliamphora pulchella | reverse complement strand
TTCTCAATGGTGTCGACACACTTGAGAGTTTTAAGCGTACTTTGCCTTTAGGTGTCGACTCAAATATCAATTTGTGTCGACTCAAAATGTTCTTTGACTGAACACTTAGTGTCAACCTATTTGATGTAAAGAGTCAGCACGAATGACTTAAGGTGTCGACCCATTAGTCATGTAGTGTCAATACTTATTTTTTTGAAAATATTAAAATATAATCTTTTAAAATTAATTTAATTAAGAAAATGAAATATGAAATTCATCAAAATCTAATTAAAAAATCCTTGAACTAACAATATGTCCCCAGAAAGTTTAACGAAGAGGCAAATGAGTTAGCCCAAATGGGCCACTGGACTACGTATCCCTTATGGGATTTATCACATGACCGTAACTATTTATAGAAAGGTTCTACCTTCTGTCAGAAGAAGACCAAAGGCAGTACAAGCCTCCCCCGTGGATATTTTTTATGACGAAGAAGATTGGAGAATACCTATCATTTATTTCTTAAGTTGTGCTACAAAGACTTGTGATAGAAACACCAGAAAGAGGGCCGTACACTATATCATGATTGAAGGGGAACTGTTCAAGAAAAGCTTGGAAGATGACCTATTGCTGAAGTGTTTGTCAAAGGGTGAAGCAATTAAGGTTATGGCAGAAGTAGATGAAGGAATTTGTGGGGCTCATCAGGCTAGAAGGAAGATGAGATGGCTGATAAGAAGGTACGGATACTATTGGCCTACTGCATTAGGGGATTTCATTAGATACGCAAAGGAATGTCAGGCCTGCCAAGCACATGGATCTGTTCAGTATGTACCAGCACAATCCCTAAATGCATTGGTGAAACCCTGGCTTTGAAGAGGTTGGGCTATGGATCTAATAGGGAAGACTTTTCCTTCTTTCACTAAAGGGCATTGCAATATAATAGCTGCAACAGATTACTTCAAAAAATGGGCAGAAGCAGCTCCTATAAAGGCGGTTGATCAAAATGACGTGATAAAGATGATAAAGAAGAACATCATTCACAGATTCGGCCTACCCCAACACATTGTGGCAGATTGAGGGACGATATTTTTTGGAGGACAAATCCAAGCCGTCACAGAGGAATATGGTATTACTCTTATCCATTCAACTCTTTATTATGCACAAAGTAATGGCCAAGCTGAATTAACAAATAAGATATTGAAGAATATAATTGAGAGAATGGTGGAGGATAAACCAAGGATATGGCATGAAACACTGTCAGAAGCATTGTGGGCATATAGGAATTCTAAGAGAACTGCTACTGGGGAAACTCCTTTTGCCCTTATATATGGGCATGAGACAGTTCTGCCTATACAGATTACGATCAAATCACTCAGAGTCGAAATTCAAAACGATTTAATTCCTTTGGATTACTCACAAGCAATGCATATGGAATTAGAAGATTTAGATGAAGTGAGGATAGCTGCTCTGAATAGGTTGGTCGTGCAGAAAACCAAGTAGCCAGGACGTATAATAAAAGAGTCAGACATAAAGTCTTTATGGAAGGGGAGTTAGTGTAGAAAGCCATATTGCCTTATGGGCAAAAGGATCCTAAGTATGGTAAATGGTCTCCATCTTTGGAAGATCCATTTAAAATATTCAAAGTTCAACAAAAAGGATTATACATGCTACAAGATCTAGATGGAGAAATTCATAAACATCCTATTAATGGCAAATAATTGAAGAAATGTCATCCAACAGTTTGAGAGATGTCAAATTAGCAAAATTAAAGTGTGTCAAAGAATTGAATTAACAAGATTCAAGGGAGAAGATTTTTCAGTCGAAGCTGGAGGCGGGCCCAATTTTGTTCAATGTTCTCTATCTCCAGTTTGGCCACCGCCGCTTCACTGGCAGATGAGATTAGTTCAGCTTCAACTAGGGATTGTCTCACCATCAGTTCCTGAGAAGAAGTGAATAGTGAAGCAGCTTGGGTCTTCAATACTGGGAGATCTTCCTCGATCACCGGTAGTTCTTTTTGAAGAGAACTAAGAAGATTCAGGATTTCCTTCTTCGTATCTTTTGATCTCCTTCGTTCTTCAGTTGTTGGAAATGTCGAAATGAAGAAGCAAGCTCTTGCTTCAGGCTCTCAAGCTCTCAAAGTTTGAAACCTTGGCTTCATAATTTGTCTTCTTCTTCAGAGCAGCATTGTAGGCCTTATCCAAGGAAGACAGGTCCTGGTTGAAGACTTGAAGTGCATGAAGATCAGCATCAGGAGAAGTAGAAGAAGAGAACATGGTATTGACTGCATTCTTAAAAAGGTTGAGGCGTCCTGGATGAAGAATATCTTGAAGGGAGAGGTTTTGCATGGCTTTCAGGTCAAACTTGGCTTTCTCAACTTCCTCAACAGTAGGAATCCTTAGAGCGTGGGAGGCTACACCAGAGGAGCTTTCTGAGGCTGAAGAGTCAACTTGGCAGCAAGTGGAGCGAAGAAGGATTCAACATCAACTGGGAACAGTACATCCATCCTTGCAGAACCAAATGGCTCCTTGGGATTGGGATCAGTCTCCCTAGTGGCAAAAGCTTCCTACAAGGGCTAGGAAGGAAGGTAAGTATTTGGAAAAGGAAGAAACAAATAGAAAGTTGTGCATGATACCTTGTTCACTGAATGAGGGGAATCGGAGTGTCCTTTTTTGGGGGAAGAGGGAGAAGACTTGCCTGGATTAGAGGATTCATCCGGATCAGATTGAACATCATTATAAAAAGAAAGGCTGCGGCCTGCAGTAACCTTGACACGTTTCTTGGGAGTAGGAGCAGTAGCAGATTTGTCGGCTGCAGATTTCCCTTCTCCTTTATCTTCAGAATCTTCTGGAAAGAGATCGGGAGGGGATGGTAGGGTAGAAATGGGTATAGCTAGGATAGGCTCTGAGGGCAGTGGAGAATCATTTTTCTATGGAAAAAAGGACAATGAGTGAGATATGTAGCTACTGGTTGAATTATGAATACCCAAATAATGTCTTACCTTTTCTGAAGCATGAGACTGGTAATCACCTCTGATATGCTTTCTGAGAGGAGGAGACAGATTCTAAAGAGAAGAGAAAAAGGTTTGATCAGAAGAGATGAAGGAAATTGTAGGGGAAAATCGAGAAATTACCTTGATGGGAATATGGTCGTGAAGGTCTATGTCATTTTCAGAGATCTCAACGGGAGAAGAAGCCTTTGGTTGAGCCACACCTAAGAAAAAGAAGATCAGTATAAGAAAGAAAGGAAGCAGAACCAAAGAAGCAAACAAAAGGCTGACCTGCTCCTTCCACAGGAATGAAGCGGATCACCCCTTGACATATGGCATCCTCAGTCTCCCAAAGAGGAGGATTTAGTTTAGCAATGGTTACTTGATCGGCCTGAGGTAACCAATCATGAACCCCTAGTTTTCTAAACAGATCAGCGAAGACTGCATCTGTGGGAGGTTCTGGAGGTACGGATTTGCCAAAGGGTTTCGAGAATGTTTCAAAAGGGGGGGAATTTTCTCATAAGGTTTGCCAGGCTTTAAAGAAGGCTGCGCTGGCCTTATCCTTTTGATATGTTTCTATTCCAGCAATGCATTCTTGCTTAGCCTTAGCCATACCTTCAGGGTCTAAGGGGTTCCACTTACACTTAAAGAATTCTTCGAAGCGAAGAATGAAAGAAATGGTATCAGAAACGGATGGGGCCTTACCTTGGGATTTAGACGGTTTCGGTGCTTTCTTATCCTTTTGATTCAAAGACAAAGCAGCACGGAGGACTTGTTAGTCTTGAGAGATCCTCAACAAAACACTCTTGGCTAGCTCGTGAAGTTGATTTTGAATAAAGAATTGCCACCAGGTGTCAAAATCCAGAGAGAATTCAGGGATTTCATCAAATGCTTGCAGTTGAAAGGATTTTCTAAGATGAGGAAAAACCCGACTTTTGTTTTGATTTCATCCATGCCTAGAATTGGTCTTCCAGTGAAGGAGTCATTCTCAGAGTCAAAAGGAGGAAGTGGTACCGAGTTAGGCCAAATTGACGGGCGAGCTGGGCTGCATTATTAAACTCAACTCCACATTTATTGTTGTTCGGGGTAGAGTAAAGGCCATAGGTACGAGCGAGCTGGGTTGCATTATTAAACTCAACTCCACATTTATTGTTGTTCGAGGTAGAGTAAAGGCCATAGGGTAAGTCTCTCGAAATCAGGAAACTAGCCCAAACTTTCCTTTGTTCGTGGTATAGTAAAGGCCATAGGGTAAGTCTCTCGCAATCAAGAAACTAACCCAAACTTCCCTTTGTTCGTGGTTGGAATTGGCTAGATTGGATGTGGGGGAGTGCAACCAAGGAGGGCCAACAGACCGAAGGAAAGGGAGCCATTGGCGAGAACCGATAGTGATTAGATCTTCATAGAAGAAAGTAAAGCAGTCATCGAAGGAGTGGGATTTTGATTCAAGAGGAAGAAAAGTCAGACCTTTGGGGGGTTGTCCAGAGGGATATTCAGGACAAAATTGAGGGAAGTAGCACCAAAGCCACATTTGCAGTAACCAGAGTGGTTCAGAGCTAATGTTGAATTGGCTGTCAACCATCTCTTTCATACCTCTATATAAGTGGGCCAAGACAAGGGGACCTAGTGTGATTTTTCGGCTAGAAGCTACGGCTTGGCTAACTTAGTGAAGTCCTTGTAATTTTAAGAGATGGGACACAAAACATGAATTTGTTCAACCAGTAGATAAGAAAAGTTGTGTGTTCAGAATCAGAGATAGGGTTGGAGGGTTTTCCCTAGTTCACGACAAGGGATTGGCCGTATGATATATCCTTTGGAGTAGGGTAAGTGAAAGAAAGGTCTTTACAGGAAATCAAAGCATTGGCCTCCGTACCATAAGGCCGAACACCAGCAATGAAGGCTAGGTCTTGTAGGGTAGGAGACATAAAACCAACAGGGAAAAAGAAAGTGTTGGTAGAGGGAGACCAGAATTGTAGGGTTGAAAAAATTAGGACTTTATCAATTTGATAGGGAGTGCGACTGAGTAGAATGGCATCATAGATGCCTATCTCTTTTCACAATTTCCCTTTGGAGGGCAGGAGACGACCAACCCATTGGTAGTAGTTACTACGAGGGGTGTGCCAGAGTTTGATTGAGGTTCCTTTGTGATACCTTTCCCAGGGAGGAATGGACAGAGCGAGAGGGAGTTGTTCTTCGATACATGGATAGAAAGGAGAGAGAAAGCCAGAACATTGTTCTTTGAAGGCTGGTCCCAACCCAAATCGCTTCGTAGAAGAGATGAGGCCAAATTTCAGGGGAACTAGGGTTTCGGAATGGAGTGGAGGCTTTCGGAATGGAGTGGAGGCTTTCGTTGGGCGATTAGATCTTTTACTTGTTTGGCGGCACTGTTGGGGTCTCTAGCAGGAGCGTTGGCATGTTTAGTAGCCATTGATGAAAAGAAGAAGAAAAATCAACAGAGGAAGGAAGAAGAAGAGAATGGCGTCGCGAGAAGGAGGAGAGCTAGAGAGAGATTAATTAATAGAAGGGACTGAGATTATGACATAAGGAAAAACGGCAGGAAATCAAAAAGAATATTCAAAGACTCCTTTTTGGGAATTTAAAAGGACTCTTTGAAGGGGGCAATGTTTGGGCCATATGTGGAAAATGATAATTCGTAACTAATTTCCTAGGAAATAGGCGGCTGGGGCATTTAAAGTAAGCTGTTGTGAGTTGGAATATCAGGGGAGATATTTATTAAAAGATAAATGGTATAGATTTGAAGGAACGGATTGCAAGAAAATGGAAAGGTGATACGTGTCATTGTGGGAACAAATTGGGAAGAGATAAACTTTGAGAGCAAAAATAGGAGAATAATCAAGGCAGGTAGTCTGTGGGAAGGAATATGTGATGGCTACTGATAAAACTTTGTTACATAAAATGAATCGGTTGCAGATTTAAAGGAGCAGAGGACACGTGTCATGTTTTAGGATTAAAGTGAGAAATTAGCCGTTGGAGAAAAAGGTGCCACCAAGCAAGACGAGCGGTTATACAGGTGACTATAAAATGAAGATTGGCCAAAGAAAGAGGATACACATCCAACACATATCAAAAGCCCCGAGCTTATTTTATTTTCTTATTTTGTAGTTACATATCTTTCCATTTCCAAAATCCAAATCCATTAGTTCATCCTCATTTCATTTCCGCTTGCTAGATTAGATTCAATTTCTATTCGCATTGGGCGTAGTTTTAGTTGTAATCCTTGTTTTAGTTCGTTCTTCATTCTATACAAAGTCATTTTAAATTCAATTTTAGTTTTCTATTCATTCATCCTGCAAAGTTTCATTTATTTTAATTAAAAAAGACACTTGAAAATTGTTGAAGTCCTCTTCATTGAGGTGAAAAATCGAACCAGTAGTTTTTGCTTCGAGTTACACACAATTCGTCTTGATTAGAAGTCAAGTCATGCACAATTCCGAATACAATTGGACGCATTCGTCCTGGCACGCCCGCACCACATCATTAAGATCCTAAACATCATTCAGTGCGAACGACAACAGGGTGCAATTTTTATAAAGGCTAAATCAGTGTCGGGGGGGGGGGGGGGGGGGGAGACAACTTCTACAAAAGCTAAATGAGTGTCAGCAGTTTTGACACCCAACCCCACCTCGAAAAGGAAGTAGAATGTCTAATGCCTTAATTGAGTAATTAGGACCTTCCTACTACAAGGCAAAGTTGTGTGCTAATGACGTGAATGTGCATGTACTAGTAGGGATGAGTCGTTACAAATTTGGTATTAGAGTAAACCTTAGTCCTGCGGAGATTGATGTGGTGGTGTGGTGGAGTAGGAGAGGCTCTAGAGAGTTGTAGAAGTGTCAAGATAGTTAACCATATACCCGCTTATAGGCTGTTCTGTGGGTCACTTATGACCTGCTACCTTTCTTCGCTAGTCAAGGGAATAATTTGGGCAATGCAACGAGAACGTCGCCGATTTAAGAGAGGTCGATCGTGACACCCATCACTCGTCAGATAGGAAGTATAATAATGTTTAATGCGTTATAAGTAAAGACTTATATAATATTCTTAAAAGGGTCTCTTTTTAAGAAAATAATTTGGGAAGAATAAAGTCGTGCACTGTTTATGTGGGCATGAATGTACGTGCGTGCACATTTTGCATGGTGGGCAAAGTAGATAATATTGTACTGAATGGCAATGAGTTATTACAACAACGACAAAAGAAAGATAAGAAAAAGAAACTGATCGACGAAGAGGGAAGGAGATGCAGTGGAGAGGGAAAGATAGAGGACAAGAAGTAAATAAGAGAAGAATCAGATGATTAAGATACAAAAAAAAAAGATTTTAGAAAGAGAAGAGATGATAAGAAGATACAACAAAGTATAACCAGCAGAGAAGACGATAGTTTGGGTGTAGAGAAGAAGCATCAGCAATAGCAGTAGACAAGAAAGAGACCAGAGAGAAAGAGAAGGGAAAAATAGGATGGGGAAGGAGTGACAAGCAACAATCTAATTTTCTTTTCTTCAATCAACTACCCTGAAAATAAGAGTGAAGTTGGGCTTATATAAGAAGAAAAACCCTAATTTTCTAGCTAGGTGTCACGATTCTATTAGCTGTCCTCTAGACACTAAAGATCATGTGCATGGCATATTTGAGTTAAAATATGTGGACAATCCCTATGGCTAGGTCACAATATGTGGACAACCCCGACATTTAGGTGAAAATAAACCATGAAATATAGTTTAAACAAAATAAAATAAAGTCAATAATTAATAACAGTAAATGCACTAAATCCTAAACTATATTACCATTCATTTGTACCCTCTTTCAATTTCCACTCTCTTTTTTGGATGAATAACTTTATTTTGATTTTCTTTATGATAATTTGTCTTCGGGGGTTTGACAAAATTCATCCTCCGTTGCATACTGGGGAAAAAGCCTGATAAAAATGGGAACTTGCATTTTTTCCTTTAATGCGCTTATACTGGATTTGTTTATCGAGTTCGTTGGCCTATGTATATTTCTGATATTTAAGCCTGTTAACGTGTTAATATTGCTAGGTACATTGTAGGAATAACAGAAACTGTTGTTTGATGTTTTACTTATAATTCAGGAGTAATGTTGTTCCACTGTACATTATTATCCATATTAAGGGTTTGTTCTTTCAACTTGGAATTTGTTTCTTCCACCCTTCCTGCATATCCATACAAGACCTGAGTAGGCGGGTCCGGGTCCTATGATGCACCCACTTCTCGGAGCACCCTCCCAAAAGGTATATGTGTGACTGTCTCACATCGCTGAATTGCACCACTTATTGTGGCTGTCTTGGATGAAGTTCCTCAAAGCTATTCTGGCTGTATTAAATAGGTAATTTGGCTGAGGTTGCAAGTCATCAGGGAAAACTGTTAACTAGTCAAAATCTACCAGAGTAGCGTGGATTGTGTGTATGTATCCATTAAGGTCATCTGAATAATAAACACCCAATAGCCAAGATTGCCCCGAGTCTACAATGCCTCTGCAATGACATCCATGGTGGTGGAAAAGTAACATTTATCTTATGAGGAATAAGAAACAAAAATTGAAAAGTTTGCAAGTTATTGACAGCACTTGGTTTATTGAAGTAGAAGCATTTAAAAGTTGAGGAAAAACTGGTAGATGAGTTTTAGAATTGTGTGTGTTAAATTTCGGAGGTGTGTGATCTTGAGATTTAGAAGGCAGTTGTACTTCTGCATTTTGTTAAAATAAAGTTGAGGCTTAATTAGGCCCATGTAGCTATCTTCTCATCCATACCATTATATAAAGGGAGAACATGGTGTTCATTTCAAGATGAAGCCGTGTCAGTTTTTTATTTCAAGAAACCCACTTATCTTGTGTAAATTATCTTATATGGTTGTTCTCGCAAGGGGTATAAAATGGAGGTTTTGAAATTTTCTACTTTCTTAAATGTACAATGAGAGAGGGAATTTTTAACTGAATAGTGGGTTGAAATGGTTTATTTTCTATTCAACTCTTAGAAGAGTGATAAGTTACCGAAATTTCTGACTTTATTGCAAATACAAGGGAAATGAAAAATTCCAACTGAATACATAGGGTTAAATTGACCGTTAGAAGGTAGATAAGTTACAAAGGATGATGGAATAACGAAGGGAGAATGAGTTGCTTAATTTTAAAAGAAAAATAGAAATGCGTACATTGCATGCATGTTGCGCATGACACTGTCTCGTTATATGAAAAGACATTATTTTTGCATATGATATGTTGTTACATGTTCTTGCAGGCATTGTTTTATTCAGCATTACTTTGTGCTCGTGAGATGCTTTGTCCTGAGGATGCATCTGCTGACCTTATAAGGGCTCTTAACAACCGTCTAGTTGCATTATCATTTCACATCAGAGAGTATTACTGGAACGATATGCATAAACTTAATGAAATCTACCGCTACAAGACAGAGGAATATTCATATGACGCAGTCAACAAGTTCAATATATACCCAGACCAGATTCCTCCATGGCTGGTGGAATGGATGCCTAACAAGGGAGGCTATTTGATTGGAAACCTGCAGCCCGCTCACATGGACTTTCGGTTTTTTTCTCTAGGAAATTTATGGTCCATTGTGAGTAGTCTGGCAACTATGGATCAGTCACATTCCATATTGGATCTTATTGAAGCAAAATGGGCAGAATTAGTGGCTGAGATGCCATTAAAGATATGTTATCCTGCTCTGGAAGGCGAGGAGTGGCGAATTATTACTGGAAGTGATCCCAAAAACACGTATGTCTTTATCATAATGGCTGTACAATTCTTTTCCATTCTTGAACTTGAATAGTAAGGTAGCGATTTAAGTTTAAAAAAGGAGAGAAAGAAGAAGAGAGAAAGACTGAGAAAATATTATTAGAAGAATAATGAGGCTTTTTTCACCTCTATACCACACCAGTATTTATATAAGAGATACCAAACTAATTACAAAACGATCCTAATATTCGTAAGTAATTATCTAACACTCCCCCTCAAGTTAGAGTATAGAGGTCGAACATGCCCAACTTGGAAAGAAGTCGCTGGAAACCATAAGCAGTTAACAGTTTGATAGGAATATCACCCAATTAATTTTCTGAGTGAACATATGGAGTAATAATTTGCTTCGTCATCATTAAGTCCCGAATAAAGTGGTAGTCAACCTCAATATGCTAAGTGCGCTCATAGAACACGGGATTATTAGTAATAAATATGGCTGCTTGATTATCACAAAACATCTCTATAGGACGAGAAGACGTGATGCTTAAATCATGAAAAAGAGAACGAACCCACAACATTTGAGATACAGTATGGGCCATGGCACAATACTCTGCTTCAGCATTGGAACGAGCAACAACATTTTATTTTTTATTACGCCAAGTGACAAGATTACCGCCAACAAAGTAACAATAACCAGATGCGGACCACCTATCAAAGCGACTACCAGCCCAATCAGCATCACTAAAGTCGATCATAGATCAATGATCAGATAGACGATATAACAATCTACAACTTGAGGCACGTTTCAAGTAGCGAAGAATGCGACAAACAACATCAAAGTATAACTGACGAGGAGTATGCATAAACTAGCTAACAATACTAAAAGCATATGTGATATCAGAATGGGTGACCGTGAGATAAATTAATTTCCCAACAAGTCGCCGATAACGACCAACATATAGAAATGGTTCTCCCTGTCCATCATCGAGCTTAACAATAGAATTTATATGGGTATCAACCAGATGAGCACCAAGCAACCCAGTTTTAGAGAGAAGATCAAGAGTATACTTACGTTGGGATAAAGAGATCCCTCAAAAGAAACGAGTAATCTCAATCCCAAGAAAGTAACAGAGAGCGCCTATGTCCTTAGTATGAAAATGATAAGCTAAATGTCGTTTTAAAGTAGCTATATCAGTAGAATCATCACCAGAAATAATGATATCATCAACATAAATGATCAGTACAATAGTACCAGCAGAAGAGTGATGAATAAAAACTGAATGATCAGATGTGGAACACTAAAAATCGTATGCAATGACAACAGAACTGAAGCGACCAAACGAGGCACAAGGAGATTACTTCAGACCATATAGAGCCTTACGCAAGCGACAAACAAGATGCTCATTACCTGGCACAACATAGCCAGGAGGCTGATCCATATAGACCTCCTCTTGAAGATCACCGTGAAGAAAGGCATTCTTAATGTCAAGTTGATATAACGGCCAAGTGCGAGTAACAACAATAGAAAGAAGAATCCAAACAGTGTTAAGGCGAGCCACTGGAGAAAAGGTCTCCAAGTAATCAATGCCGTATGTTTGAGTATAGCCCTTAGCGACCAAACGCGCCTTGAGACGCTTAATAGAATCATCCGAAAGGTACTTTACTGTACAGACCCAACGACATTCCACCGCTTGCTTCTCAAGTGGAAGACTGGTAAGTTCCCAAGTTTGATTCTTATAAAAGGCATGCATTTCCTCATCCATAGCAAGTTTCCAGCTAGACATGGACACAGCCTGCTTGTAAAAAGTAAGAATAGAAATGGGCAACAAAGTAAGTAGTAAAAGAATGAAAACAGTTGAATAGTAAAAATGAATTTAAGGTTTGAAGAAGGAAGAAGGAGAAACAGAGAAGAAGAAAAGAGATGAGAAGAAAGAGTTTAGGGAGGTTGATTAGCCTCTTTCACCCACATATCATTTATATATTATTAGGTCAAAGACAAACTAAGTACAAGAATCCAATTAAGAAAATAAAGTAAAATATAAAAGAATGAAACTAATAAACTCTCAATACTCCCCCTCAAGCTGGAGCATAAAGATCAAACATGCCCAGCTTGATAAGCACACGATGAAAAGTAGAACGCGGCAGCGGCTTGGTAAGAATATCACCCAATTGGTCTTCAGAACGGATATAAGGTGGGGCAATCTGTTTATGCAACAACAAATCTTGAATGAAGTGGCAATCAACTTCAATGTGCTTAGTGCGCTCATGAAACACCGGATTATTAGCAATAAAAATAGCGGTCTGATTATCACAAAACATTCGCATAGAAAGTGATGTAGAAATGCCAAAATCCCGAAGAAGAGAGCAAACCCACAACATTTTAGAGGCGGTGTGAGCCATGGCCTGATATTCTGCCTCAGCACTGGAACAAGCCACCACATGTTTCTTACTGCACTAAGTAACCAAATTGCCACCAACTAGAGTACAATAGCCAGACGTAGAACGCCTATCAGAGCAGCTACCGGCCCAATCAGCATCACTAAACCCGGTGACAGTCAAGGAATCAGACGGGCGATAAAGTAAGCCACGGCCGG
>JAULJZ010000002.1:1995319-2009683 GCA_032270985.1 Heliamphora pulchella | reverse complement strand
AAGTGCGTCGAAAGGGCTTTCCGGTCAATCCCGCTAATCAATCTCACCTCTGTTTACTTATGTAGAAGCGATCAAATCGACGAATCCAATAAACTAGGCCTAGTTCTTTCCATCCTATTTTATCTCTGCAAATTCATCCCCACACAATATATATACTGATGGCATATAATTGTTCGGCCGCCTGAATTGCAGCAAACTTTGGAAGCATTCGTCATGATATCAACACTGAGCCAGCTCCTGTATTTGTTGCTCCTGCATTCAGCCATGTTCAGCAGCAGGTACTCATGTAGACGGACCTAAGTGGACGGATGTCTCTCTTATGTTTCGAAAAAAAAATAATTATTATAATAATATTAATTTTAAATATTTTAAGATTACACATATAGGTTCGCCTACTAATTTTTTTAAAAATATTAATGAGATTGTAAAAATTATTCGCCCTTTGTCCCTGTCAGGTGCAGGGATGACACAAGATCCTCCCCCCCCCCCCCCTGCAAGTGGGCATTGCTGCTGCTGCTGTTCTCTAAATGTGGGTTTTTGAACACCCACGCCATTAATCCATCTTTGAATTTTGTATTTTTAGAAGGCTTTTTGCAAGGAGAAAGAAATAGAAGGGTGAAGGATAAGAAAAGTTTTAATACTGTTTCTCCAGCCTATTCATTCTCCTACACAATTTCACGATCCAAACAAAACCCTTTGGTCATGTTTGTTTATTAGTATACAATAAGTGAGATTGATAATGAATTGGTACTATTATTAAAATTACTAATGAAATGAAATTAATAGTGAAGAATAAATCTCATACTATTTGTTTGTTTTTGTTTTAGAGAGTGGATTGTAATGATATTTTTTATTTATTTTGCACGAAATTAGTAACAATGATGAAATTATTTTTTCAAGGTACATATTTACCATTCAAAACAAAAATATATTATATGTGAAAAGGGTTTAACAGTAATTTAAGTCTATGGTATTAAAATCTAATACTACACCCCCATGGTATTCATAATCCTAAATTCTATGTTACATGAGGATATAAAATATGTATCTGACATTTTTAATTCAACATTCACTTACACATCTTTCACACCATTTCTTGTATTCATGCTTTGAGTTAAAAATTCATTGTTCTGGAGCGACAAAACTTGCAGAAACCTGGCGTTTGAGCCAATGCGTCGATGATCACCAGATGGACTGCTTGAGAATTCCAATCCAATTGGGTTTACTACTACTACGGGCATCTGCCTTTCTTTCGTCATTACAACTTAGTTTCGAAATAAAATTTTCACTAGACTAAAGACCTCGAGAATGCTTAATCCGTAGTTAAAATAAGTCGTTTATTCGTGGTTCAAGCGGCGGAAACATTAATTTGAGTTTCCTATAAAACTACACAAACTCTAATTTTACGCAAGAAATGCTAAAATATATTAAAAAATATGAACATTTCGTTGCATTTCTCGGTATTATTGATATGAAAAATACATGAATTGATAATTAGACGCATATATGCACCCAACACTTGTACTCGAATTCATTTGATATAATTGCATTAATAATCTAACAGATAGTGAAAGCGCTGGAGTGATTAATGAACAAAATATTGCAGAATCAAAAGTGGCTCTAGTTTACAATGAGATGAATGAACCGCGATAGACAGAAATCAAGTGCTTAAGAGGAGAGAGAAAAACAACGAGGACTGCAGGGAATAAATTTGCAAAATCCAAAGTGACTAAAATACTCAAACACGTACACGTATACGTGCGGGCGCTCAAAAGAGAGAGAGAGAGAGAGAGAGCTCAGAAATAGCCTCATCAAAAGCCTTCCAATGAAGGAAAGAATGTGTTATCCAATCGAAGAATACATAATCCAATTAAAACGTCACTCCCAGACCAAAGTTTTAAGGGTCTTCATCGGTTAAATTCAGAAACCACAGCATATCCAAGAATGTGATTGGGGCTACGAGGGCTTCTTGGAGAATTATTTCTTCTATTGGGCAGAAGGAAGAGGGTAGGGCTTCTTGGAGAATTATTTCTTCTATTGAGCAGAAGGAAGAGGGTCGCAGAAATGAAGATCATGTCTCCATTATCAAGGAGTACAGGGGAAAAGATCGACGCAGAACTCAGCAAGATCTGTGATGGGATACTGAGCCTACCTGATTCGCATCTTATTCCTTCTGCCTCATCTGCAGAGTCCAAGGTGTTCTACCTTAAGATGGAGGGTGATTACCACAGGTACCTGACCAAGTTTAAAACTGGGGCTGAGAGGAAAGAAGCTGCTGAGAGCACACTGCTGGCTTATAAGTCTGCACAGGTGGGGGGTCATTGTGCCATTGTTTCCATTTTTTCTTTTATGCACGTGTCCATATTGCCCTTCATTCATTGATTATTTTTGCCTGTTTTCTATTATGAAATCCTCAATTCCCCTGATCGTGCTTGTAATCTTGCAAAGCAGGTATTCTTAGTTGAAAAGTTTACATCTAAACCTAAGGTCTCAAACTTGATGTAAGATCCCCATATTTCCTTTCCTAGTTTGCTGTCTCCAAACATTTTATATGGAATCCAGCCTTCAGCATGCCCCAAAGCATATAAAATAAGTTCCATCAATCAACAAAGAAAAATAGGAACAGCATATTAGAGAAAGCTTCAGTCATATTTAGTAGTGTCATTTTTGCAAGTCAATTTTATAAACACTTTATTTCAGGGTCTCTTGTTTTTCATCTGTGTAATTTCCTAGTGCAAAATGCAAGCTTGTACTTGTGTTCTATGATGCCAATTTTCCTCTTGCATACCACATTGCACATGTGAAGACTGAGGCATTTAATTACAATGTAGTATATACAACCTATATTTCGTGTGTGTGTGTGTTACAATACAGGAATACGTAATTCCTTATCAACAAGGAGTTTATTTATATAATCGAGACAACAAGGATAGCAAAAGAAATCTTTTGAGCTGCAAACCAAATCCCTGGAGATCTGCACATTTGTTAGCCTCATGGACATGCTCAACTAGACTTTGTAGAATCATATTGAATATTTAACGATACATTCCGTACCTTGCTAAAAAATCGATCCTTGTTTACCAACCACATATTGTCTTAACCAAATCCAATTCTCTCTCAATACGTTCCTCAAAAAATCGAACAATAAATAAAATTTACTTTTTTTATTTATTTTTCCCTAACCCACCCAGTCTTAAGAAGAGACTTAATCCCCCATTTCAGTGGAAAGGCGTGTTATTTGTTTACATCCATTAGTTTGTAAGGGATTCAATGCAGACTTTGATGGAGATCAAATGGCTGTTCATGTGGAGCCCCTAAACTACAGGAACCTGCAATCAAGAATAATGTTATGAAGAGAATGGAGATCATTATGCTCTCTTTGCTCCAAGCCAATTACAACATTGGCGTCCATTTCAACATTTGCGTTCATAACCTGCTTGTCCAGAAGAAACTGTATCCATCACGGAGAGCCAAACATTCCACTGCAACACTGGAAACCAGACCTTGCTTTTTATGAAAACCCACAACCCAACGGCCAAGGTGGTCACGGATAAGGCCATCCATCTACCATTCACGCACCATCAACATTTAACTCGAATCTGTTCAAACTCGGGAGCGGGAGAGGACGGCGGGGCTATTCTATTAAGTTTCCCAGGTTGATAATGAATTGCCAGTCAAAGGCTTTAGCAACAATATTTTGGACTACTTTAGGCTTAGATGGGCTAGCCTGATTACTCCTTCAAATGAAATGATTTCTGAATAACCAAATATGCCAACAAGCAAGGAGGAAGATAATGTTCCATTTGATACCAGAAGAGTGGTAAACACTAGAGAGAGATTCTGTTTAATCCATTCGAAAAGAGGGAAGGAGAAGGAATGGATTAAGAAAGGAGGGACACCCAGAGCATTCCAAAAACCATAGGCCACGGGACAAAGCTTGAGGATGTGAAGGGTGAACTCAACCTCGTTAGGGCAAGCATGACAGGTGCTAGAAGGAATAACATGTTGCAAAGCCATGTTTTCTTTAGAACTGAGCCTATCCTGATTTGCTAGCCAAATGAAGTGTTGGATTATGAGAGTTGTTGGAAGGTGTAGGTATGTATGCATGTGTATGTATGTGTCTATTGTGTGTGTGAGAGATACATCCTATCCTCCATCGGTAGAAAATGAAAAATTAATTTGATATAAATAAAAACATGTAGAGCTACTAAAAATAATTTGAACTTAAGCATTTTAAACCGCATTTTTATACTTTTTATTCAAATCACGATATCAATAATTTACTTGAATTGTTCTAATAGTATCAAAACTAACACTGATATGGTAAAAAAGCTCCATGATAGTGTGACTAGAGGAGTAAAAGATCCAAAAAAGGGTAAAAGCCACAACATAGAGGATAGAAGTCACAACATAATATCCTTTGTGTTCGCTAATGGACTGTTATCCACAACTCTAACCATGAGAAAAACCTAAACAACACAAAGAATACGTCATTTATTTGAATATAGATATTATGATATCTCATCTCACATCGATAAGAGATTTTTAAAAAATGGTTTCATGTATATATAAACATGTAGAGTTACTACAACTAACTTGGACTTAAAACATTTTAAACATAGTTGTTAAGCTAATTATTCAAGTTTTTGGACCAATAGTCTATTTGAATTGTTACGATATTCATTCAAATGTACATATAAGTAAATATATAGAAGAACATTGTGGCTTTCACAAGTTTTCATGTGATTGATATAATGAGACCCGACAACTAGCAACAGCCCCAACAAAACCTCACATTATATCTCACCCATACCCTCGTCCAGCTAACAAAAAAGAGAAAACATTAGTACTGAAAAACAAACTATCCTACAGAAGCAACACCAAGGCAAGTCGGCCGTTGTTAGCATATATGCATCTTAGAAAGAAAAATTAGGAGAATTCTATCAAATTCCACAATGGATCATATATAAAGTGAACCAACCAAAGCCAAACGGAAAATACCGTCCGGTCGAGGGAAAGAGCTGTTTAATAATCTCCAGTCATATGGCAAGGAAATCGGTAACACTAAGGCTAACCATATTAAACAAGAAAATTCCAAGGATGGTCATGGCAAAAGAACCCACTACAGACCTCAAACAACAACCAACCTCGTTCGTGCAATACAGAGACAACTCATAACACTCTCCAACAAAGAAGACCCTACCCAGTAAAAAGTATGGGCAAACCTGAATAGCTAATTTGGCTTCCGCATATTACGCCCTGCACGAATTACTTCATCCACCAAGAGCAACTGGGATGCGATTACAGGCCTGAAATGAATTGTTCGAGCAGCATTCTTTCTCAGATCCATAACCGATAAAAGTAACAAAGTCTGTTTTTTGTTTGGGTATAAATGAGAGGATATAAAAGGGAAAGGAAAAATACTATTGAATATAAGATCGAATATATAATATTTAGAAGAAGAGATGGGATTATATATACTTTGGACCCACATATACTATGTTTATTTAGGGTAGAACATAGTATTGGATAAGGGAAGATGAATTAATCTTAACCATTGGATAAAAAAGATAAAACCATATCTAATGGTGAGAGATATGAAATACCATGGAGGAGGAGGTATTACATATCCCTATTTGGAAGATATAATATCCCAAGGAATGTTATATCCCATGCTCATTAAAAAAAAACACAGAATGTAAGAAAAGTAGGAGGGATGGAAAAACATTGGGACCCACATGTTTTTAAACCCTTCTATATCCAGTCAAAGGACCAGATTCCCTTTTTATATACCCTCAGATGGAAAGCCATAAGACCAGCAGCCAGTGAGCAGAAGGCCTGGATGCCATATTGCCATTGCAGGAGTGTCATGGCATAGCATTAAAGAATGTAAATATATCTGTGTGCATGGTAGGAAATGTTCGTGCATATCTCCTTGATTTGCTTCGGAGAAGAACAGGTGCTGCTGCCTAGATAAGAAACGATGATGAAATGATTTTCTCAGGGAAATTAATTTTCTACGTACCCTGAGTTTATGATTTGGCGCTTGACTGAATAGTTGTCAAAAATACCCTCCATTTGAGGGTCGATAGGTTCACCGGTGTGTTGGTTTAATCCCACAACATTTCCTCTGTCATGCTCTCCCTATGCAAATACCCAGATAGCATGAGAAGACCAAATCAATTTAATCTCCACTTGTAAATATCAAAGAAAAAAGGAACTCTAATGCCTTAAATAGAATACCGTAAGGTCAATTATGACATCCTGAGTGTCAAGGCCGGAATTTTCAGCCAGTGTCTTTGGAATCACGAGAAGGGCATCCGCAAAAGCTTCGACACCAAGTTGGGCACGCTGTACCAAGTTTGTAAACACAAGAAAAAAGTAAAGCAACTATAAATAAGGGGCTTACGAATATGTTTATTGGCAAAAAAAATATGATGGCTTAAGAAATATATTTTTTTGCGGGTAAGGAAAGAATAATCTCATTACCCCTTGAACAGTTTTCTTCACTTCATTAACTAGATATTGTCTTGCTGCAACTTCAAAAGCCCCAGCCCCCTGAACAAGAAACAAGACAGATGCCATAATGAGCGAATATCTGATAAAGAAAAATCAAGTCACTCTGAACATGTACAGATAATATCATTTGGTAACCCAGAATGTCAAGATTTGGAGTTGAGACGACCAATAAAAGAGTTGTAATATTTTTGTAGGGAAAGTTCGTAAATGTACACTACAGCTTAAATTTGGCAAGAACATCCCTCTATATCATCAGTTCCTATATTATTATATACTATACTATATAGCAAGAATCAGTTAAGCTGATGGTCACACTTGTGTGGAAGAAGCCAAGAAAAGCAGGACTAAATGGCCAGGAAAAACACTGATGTTCCCAACATATAATTAAAGCATCTTTGGCCTTCTCTCCATCATATAATAATATTCCCATTTTCCTGTTCAAAAGTGAAAGACATATACACGTACCAAAATATATATCTGTACAGAAGCATAATCCTTAGAAAATAAAATTAGTGAGTTTTAAAAAATATTAAAAGAATGCAGAAAAAGAACCTGCATACATCCTCACAGAGACACAAACTCAGTCACCCTAGTTCACAAACCTGGATGAACTTGTTTTGCCAACCAGGTGAAAATTTGTTCAAGATTGGCCACAATAACTCCACAGCTGTCATGATTATACCTTCTTTAGAATGTGGATTGTTATAGTACATGGGATGGGAATAAACATTTAAAACCATGGACCAAGGTTATGACCCATTACAATTCGCCCGTGGTTCAAGGTCAGAATGCATTAAAATTTTCCCGGTGTGCCCAAAAAAAAAAATGAGTTACTAAACTTTCCCATCCATCTCAAACCCAAATCATACTTACTTTTGAAGTGCTACTGGCCTACTGCTTACTACTGAATTGAACTATTACCAATATTCAATATCCACAGTTGTCAACATCGTAAAATATAATAAGTTACATGTAGAACAGTACGCTATCACTGAAATATTAGAAATTGCAAGCCACAACCAGGAAACAAGAGATAGTGGATAACTTGAACCAAAAGATGATGCCAAAACACCCTGAATTAGCATGATAGTTGTCACAATGCGAGTAAATAGTTGCAATCATGAAAATAAGTTTTCTTCTGTTAAAAGAAACAGAAAAATAAATATTCCAATATGGTTGCCTTTTAGTGAACTCAATTCCTCACATGCAATTCAAAGGAATTAATATTTTAACTTAATAAAGTCATGCAAAATAAAAATATTCCACATTTAATTCATTTATCAAATAGAAATATCATTGAGTTTAGGTTCCTCATTTAGTTTGATTCCTGACTTAAATAGATTATTGATTTTCATATCCTACAAAATTTGATACCAATAGGTAGTACCAACCACAAGAATAGACACACTACAAAATTGCCAGCATCCTGCTTCTGTACAAAGTGTCTATGATAAAACAAATGTAAAAACCAGCAAAAAAACATTTTAAGTAAGAATGTAATTTTGCTTTAACAACTACGAAACATGGAAAGAATCATCATTTTATTTTTTATTGGCATGGAATAAACATCATCATGATCATCAGTGATTGCAGACACAAGTTTGATATCATAACTTACTAGCACAACTGATTCATCCTCGATAGTATTTTTAACTGCTCTCAGACCATCACGAACAGCATCCTTAATTTGGGCAATTGTATGATCATTGGGGCCTGCAGAAATATGAACAGAATTAAGGGAATTTAACAGTCAATCATTCAAATTGATGATATTACATAATCAACTTTTACCAGATTAGTAAAGCCATGAAGCATTTAATGTAGCTTCTATTAAGCTATGAAAGCATTTCGTGTACCTTTTATTAAGATTGTACAAGAGTAAGGATTCTTCACATTTTCCACAAATGTATACTTCTCTTCTCCAAGAACATGTTCATAAACAAGTCCAGCCCATCCAAGGCAATCGGGAGTTAAATCATCAACAGAATTAACAGCCTCCCCACCACAAGCCAAGACCAATCGCTCCATATTTCTCCTCTTAGCTCGTCGAAGGGCAATTATCTAAGAAACAAATGATACGCAAGTTTAAAACAAAGGAAGACCCAACTAATTAACAAACTGGCAAAATTCTATTGGATCTGTAACTGCAGAAACCTATGTCAAGCACCATCTTTTAAAATGATATTAGCTTCAATAAATATTTAATCACTATTGAATTTAATTTAGCCAATAGAGACAAATGGGTGCATCACAATGTCACACAAAGCCGTTTGGCAACAGCATGTGCGAGTCGAACTCTTGATTAGACAAAGTTGGTTGTTCACGTGAAGTACTAGTGCCTTCTCAATGAGGTAGTTTGCTAGTTCTGGTTTCCCTGTACATGGTGTGTTGTGTACACCACAATTAATGTTGATGAATTTTATTCACCATAGCTGACAAGCATGCGTTAATCATCCAAGTGATTAAGGAGAGGTAGTAGTGCTCCCTTGTAGGGCAAAACCAACATCTTTCCATCACAATAAATAGTGCCCGAGCACACCATAGACACGTCCTCTTGTTTTTCTAATGCTAGATATCTAAGTGGCATGGACACAGACACGCAACACGAAACAAACACAACACAACATAACATGTCGACACGTCAATTTCCAACAAAAACAGGACACGATGCTTTTAGGACACTTTAATTATATGTCAAATATATAATCAATTTATTTAAACGAATGAAAAATACGCAATATATCTATCACTAATTAAATTTAAAAGACATTTCATCGTATAAATGCTTCATAATGTATTTAGTACACATAAGTTGCGTTTCTAAGAATCCAAAACATTGTTATTATGAAGAAATTCATCACATAAAACATATTTGGAGGGTTCAAGACGGGTCGTTGAAATATCCGCGAAGTGCCGAAAAAGTATCTGATATTAAATCTATATTTTAACTAAGACACATTTAAAAAGTGTCGGATGCACTTTTAAGTCCTCGAAGAGTGTTCGAAGAGTGTCGGTGTCTTACACAACACACTTGCTCGTGAAAGCGTCAATGCTTCTTAACTGGAGATATAAAAATAAAAATACAAAAAAATAAAAACAGTTCTTGGCTCTTAATGAAACCCTATAAATCTTTTACTATCCTTCCCACCATGATATTACGTTCTCTACCATTTTCGATTATCTACTTAGGCATTCTTTTCTATGCCACTGCAATTATAAGGACAGCTCATTTCAGAAAGCAAGCTTCCTGTCAGTGAAGAATACGTGTTTGTATTTGAAGTATTTCACTTCCTTTACTTCAGTCACAAAAGGAACATAACAATAGTTATCTGGATTGGGCATTCATTCTTGGGTCTCAGTTTGTTGTTGGGAGCTGTGGGAGCTCATTCAGGGAATCAAAACTGAATAGGATGGGAAAAAACTGTTGATTTCGGGATCACCGAGACTGACACTGAGTAACGGTCCAAATACAGGACTGGCCAGCAACTGGTAAAAACACAAAGGCCCACCCACCCACCCACCCACCCCCAAAAAAAAAGAAAAGAGTCCAAATACGGATGAAGGCATGCTCCTCCCCTAGCAAGTTAGCTAGGACCTTCAGTGCAAAATATTGCTTCTCCGTGATCTTTAACTCATTTGATCTATGTTTTTTCTTTCCAATTTTTTTCAATCGGCAAACACACACGCACCCACTCCCACTTCTTGCTCTTGGCAAGGCTTGAATCCCCACCTCCCATTTGAGAGTGCAACACTCGTATTATTGGGCCAAAGGCCTCTTGGTGTTTTTCCTTTCCAATTGAGGAAAAAGAAACAAAATTAATGAATTATATAATTATGCCCAATAAAGTATGGATCCATTGGTAGATAATTAATTGATTAAACAGTTCCTTCACAGAATGGCTTATACATAAGGAAATTACAAGCAATAATATGGTGATATGATAATTGACAAAACACAATATGATGCAAAAAAAAAAATGACAAACATAGAGCAGAGTAACAAAGTTGATGACAAAGTAAACAACATTCTAACGAATGTCAACAACAGGAATTGCAAAAAAAAAAATCGAGTGAAAGTAGACATGACTTACACCCGCCCTAGCAAGAAGGTCCAGAGATGGAGGATCAATTCCTTTCTGATTGATAACAACAAAGTTGTTATCATTATCGGAGCAAACCTAAGCACCAATTACAAGTCACGTTTAAAGACACTGAAATGCACGAGTGCATGCATGAAAGCCATACAGACGTAGGATAATAATGCTACATTTGAAATTAAGTACCTTGTTCTTTAGTTCAATGATTTTCTTCACTCTCTCATCAACCGAACGTCTTTCTGCTGCAACCATTGCCTCTCTCTGCTCCGCATTTGAGTAGAAAAAGCCTGCATTTATTTCACTGAGATAAAAGATGTCAGTTTGATACATCTGCATATCCAGCATGTCAAGTAAACAATAATTAAGTGTGTTTATGCCTGTTGAGTTCACTATACATATGATATATCAACATCTATATCATATACATATATATATATATATATATATATATATAAAAGTTTTTTCTTAGAACAAATTGAACGCCCTCCTTTTTTTAAGATTGCACAAACTTTTAAAACATCAAAAAAATTTGTTCCCAGCCTAGATGACCAAATTCTTACAATTTGTCACCGTAACTTATCAATTGAGATTATAAAATATCATGTCGAGTACACTTCCTTCATATGTTATCTCATGTTTCTACCCTACATAAAACTTGCATCATGCCGAGAAAGTTTTATCCTCCTTGTGTTTCAATGATTTGACGCAGTGAAGTCATGAATTCACAAGATCCAACGAAACATTTTCATATATATTACATATATGTATACACAAGAAAAAATCCAGACAAATGCACATACACAAATATTAATTTTTTCCTTCCCCCTAGAAACACACTTTGTCTGTTTTACCTTTTCTCATACTCCAATGATACATTACACGTCAAGATATAACAATTCTCTGCTCTCCGCTTCATGTCAGGATGTCTTGAGCCATGATCCAGGACAAGACCCTCAACCTATAAAGCAGTAAATGCAACATGAGAAACTGAAGATAACCCCCCTCTCTCTAATGTAACAAGGCACACCATACATGCACAAAATAGCACTATAAATATTATATTAAGCATAAAGCATACATATAGTAGAGCAGAGTTTGCCAGTGACAAATTAAATCCTTTTCTTCAACAAAGCCAAAATATTTAATAATATCCTTTCTTGCATAACTTTCTTTGGATGGAGGAACTAGGAAGAGAATTTGAACAAGAATGTATTAGTTCCTTCAACAGACAAGCATTCACTCGATTTTCATACTCAAAGCTACTGATAGGGACTTTACAATTCTCTGAAAGATAAATCAGCCATATTTATTGAAACATGTCTAAACCCTCTCTGTCTAATGTGGTTAGAAGCAACTATGGAACCTTCCAGGAACTAAATCCTACAAAAGCAGGGAACAACATTATGGGAAAACAATAAAAAAACATATAAAAAACAGCTATTCTGAATCGAAAGTAATAACATAAGTGAAATCTATGACAACTCTTGATCAAACTGTTTGAGCAATGGAAATAATAGATATTTTTTCTCCTCATAGCTCTATTACACCTTAAAATATTTCTTGTTAATAGGTAAGCAACATTCCAATTTAAAACTATATAGTTGGCACAATCCATTACCAAAGAATTCATGGGGTTACGTTGACTCATAACTCAAATTCACACTACTAAAACATGCGAGCAAGCGGACGCGTGCACAGGTGTAAGCCAACAGAAAGGAACATCAACCTACCAAGCGGGTGTCTACATCAAATTTATGGCGCATGTGCATAATCTCAACCATAAAAAGATCAATAGCTTCCTCAGGTTTCCGAATGCAAAGTACCTAAATAAGATAAAGAAATTCACAAATTGTAGATTAGTAATGCAATCCAGTCAATGGATAGAGGTAGACACCAAAAACTAATTATCCAAATAGATAACTGCGAGCAAACCTCATCACAATGCTCCTGATACCCCCACCCCCCCCCACCCCCCCCAACCCCCCAAAAAAAGGAAAGAAAGAAATTCAATCTAAATGTGAAGTAGAAACACCGGGAGCACTCACTCCATTCACAACAATGTTGGTCAATTGATCTGCCAGTGCTTCATACAACTGCACAATAGAGTACAAAATAGAATCATACAAAATGTAACAGAACATAGAAGGCATGCAACTAGGGAAGGAACTACCTTCGTTCTTAATGTTGTTCTAGCTACCATCTTAAGAATCTCTTTATCAGGTTCATCACCCATCACTACAGGGGTCTTGAATTTTTCAAGAAATTGCAGTGTCGCTCTTTTAGCAATTTCAAAACCATCAACCAAAACACGCGGATGCATCCCTGACAACAAACATTTCTCTTTAAATACAAGGACAAACAAGGGCAAGCAAGGAAATAAAATACCTATAACATTGGCTTCACCCTTCAAAGTTTGCCTTCAAGCATTTATACCTTTGCATGTGCCAAAGGGGTAGTGAAACATATAGACACAAACAAATATGTTTGCACGTCGCCACCACAATCACACCAACTAAAGTTTTATAATAACATCTTAGTTCACAATTTGTAATTTAAAGGTTTATAATACTATATTAGTTCACAATTTGTAATTTAAAGTTCACACTTTGCCACCAAAAAGAAAAAACAAAAGTAGAACACAATTTGTAATTTAAAGAACAATATACTGAAATTGGGTAATTCTACTAAATATCCACTATCATACAAGTTATCTGGGGTTATGTCAAAGCAGGATAATGAGAAAAGTATCAAACAAGAGATAAATTAGAAAAGGGCTTTGGGGTATTACTAACCTTCATCAATATAACGTTCTGATTGTTTCATAAGCTCACCAATAAAGATAACAGTGGAAGTTGTTCCATCCCCACTAATATCATCTTGGGCAACTGCAGTCCTTGCAATCATAATTGCAGTTGGGTTTTGAATTTGCTGCAAACATAAATAACTTTCAGTTTCCAGAACATGAAGAATAAGCTTTATTGGCGATAAAAACAGTAGCAAATTCAAACCCTAGTTATGAGAAGAAAAAGCCAGCATAATGCAAGTTCAACTAAGTTCTTCCAAATTGTATTCCTTTCTCCTCTTTGCCCTTCACTGCTTTTTTATACTTCATACTAAAAGAAACAACACTCAGTAACATGACACAAAACTGTACTAGATCAAGAGCAACCTCCATCGTTTTTGTAGAGAGAGGGGATAACTTCTTCCGCGCTTGCTCTTTGGCCAAGCAACTAAAGTGGGATTTCCATGGTCAATTACTGCATCTACTCTTTCACAAACCCATGAGTAAGCCTTCATTAGAACACCATTTCCCAAGGCCATCTCTCACCATTCATCTTTTTTTTTTTCCCAATTAGATTTGAGAAAGAAAAAACAGTTAAAGGCTGCATTTGAAACTACACACTCAAATGATAAGAAGTAAGTCTTTCACTCTTTCATCAGTTTTTTTTAAAATTCCCCACTTATCCTCAAAACTCATTTTAATAATTTCTTATGAGAGAATTGAACGCTCCAATCCTTCATCTTTTTAACATTTCATCAAATCTTACAAACTTTCAAATTTATCAGCAAAAGATTCCTTCACCAAAATTTGATGGAAAAAGATGCTTTTTGCTTGCTTGATTTCATGAGAACTTAAAGTTTTTCCTTGATTTGATGAGAGCTTAAGTTTTTCCTTGATTTGGTATAAGTTTGATGAAATGGTTGGAGCTTATGTTTAACCCATTTTTCATCGAATTTGAACCTTTTT
>JAULJZ010000002.1:1979764-1991796 GCA_032270985.1 Heliamphora pulchella | reverse complement strand
AACTTTTCAAACGTGTTTGTGAAGGTTTGGAGCTAGCCTTTAGGGTTGAATCTCAACTTCTAAAACGTTTTGGGTGAAAATATGTTTTTACATATGTTGTTTGATCTCCATGGTTCATGGATTTTCCTTTTATATACATGTGTTGTATATCTGTTAGCGTGTTGGGTTTTATAATGCTATCCGTAGATGTACTGAGACAATGAGTGTGCGGTTTAGAGTTGGGCTTCCATTGCTCCTTAGTGAAAGTCCAAAAATGTGCGCAGAATGGGTTCGCTACGGTCCCTCAGGTTAATCCCCATAAACGTGGTATTGGTTAACGTAGCAATCTATAAAGAAGCGAGTCGTGATTTGGTTAACTTCGTCCATCGGTCATAGAAATCTGTAAAGAAGCATGTTATCCCTTGAGTGGGTATGTTGTTTTGACATCGTATAGAACTTGTCATTACCTAGCAGGCCTTAAGTGGTTCATGACTAGGGTAATGTGCAGGAGTCTATAGTTGTTGTCTTGTCTTGAGTTGACAGAGTTAATACATAGGATTACATTTATTATGTCTCCTCGGCTGTGTGTTCTGAGTCGAGAGTGCTGTGTTTTACTGCTTTCCCTTAACTGTGGCATGATAACTGTCAGATTATATGCATAGTTTCAAGGATGAAAAACTGATAGATTTTTTAGAGAAAAACCTATTTTGGGCTTGTTGTCGAGTTCACTATCACCATATGATTGCATGACCTATATTACAGTTTAGAGTCTAAGTTCTATTGGGCTTTGGCTCACGGTGTGAGATTTTCTGAAAAATATTTTCAGGTGATCGTGAAGAGTTGACCTAGTGCAGAGGTGATGGAAGACTTGCTGTAGTTTTTCCTTTTTGAGACATGTACTTTTACATGCGACGCCTGTTGAGGATGGTTTTGTACGCCTTTTGGCGATATGTTTATTCATGTACGAGAATGCATGTTTACAATTTTATGAGAGTTGAACTTGGGAATCTTTTATCCAACTGCTATATTTTGATTTCTAACTGTGAAAACCTATTTTATGTACAAATGGATGTTTTGGTGGACTTTCGCGTGACCCGAATGTTTGTGGGCGTGACATTCTGGACCAGATTACAAGGGTAAGTTTCCCCAAGGTCAAGAAATTGCAGTGAAAAGGCTTTACAAAAGAGCCGGGCAGGGATTAAAGGAGTTCAAGAATGAAGTTTCATTGATTTCTAAGCTCTAACATAGGAATCTTGTCAGGCTTCTGGGTGTTCCATTCAAGGAGAAGAAAATTTACTAGTCAAGCTGAAGACCAATTAATTGGAAGAGGCTCCCTGATGACAGTTAGAGTGCTTTGGGGAGATGCTCAATTAACTGGAAGAGGCTCTCTGATGACGGTTAGAGTGCTTTGGGGAGATGGTCGTTTGCTTGGTAGTCTGATGGCTCTTGTTGCTGGTTTTTTGGAAGGCTGCCGATCTTTTGGCGTTCATTTTTCTTTTCTTGCGTCTTCTCTCTTGGGTTAATTACTTGTTAATTGTATTTTGTTTGAATTTTGACCTTACTCCTTTAGAGTTGTAAAGTTAAAACTGTTCTTATTTTTGTGGTGGTATCCAGATAAATATGAATCACTCTAGATAGAGATAAGGGGGGGGGGGGGGAGGGGTGCGAACAATACAATTTCAATACATTAAGATTACCAGTAGCAATGAAGCTGACAAATTTTCTCCATATAGTACAGAAGCTTGAACATTGTAAGTTTGATTTCTTTGTATATCTATGAAAGAAAGAAAATTCATCTGCTTCAGGACTTCAGGGTAATCACTTTATTAATCATATATAGAAAACCAGTTCGATCCATTAATAAACTGTTCATGTATATATATATATATATATAGACAGATTATTACTCCTCATCAGTCAGCCAGTGCTCCGCAGCAAACCGCTCCCTCACTGCCTTCAATTCCTTCAACAAAAGCTGTTGATAGAGAATTTTTTGTTACTGAGCACAGGCTTGGACAAGCCCTCTTAATGAAACTTTCAAAATCTCAGTGATGCATTCCTTCTCATCTTCAAACCCTTCAAGGGAAGGGTGTGCGGAGTGACCCTTGCCAAAAGACCTTATGTGATCCTTGAGTGACCTTTTGTGCTTGAAATCAGAGCCACAGGTGCAGTACCTGTTAAGAAAAATACGACTTCTGAGATTGAGATGCATGCATGCATGGTGGATGATATCTTAAAAAATTACACTTGTACTACCTGTACAAATACGAATGACCGATCAAATACAGATGTGAGACAAAGATGAAAACTTTTAGATCTAAAAGTTTATTGTCAACAAACTCTAAGACCTAAGAGTCTTATCTTTGCCTTACATCTGTGTTCGGTTGGTCATCAAAGATCTGTGCGCGTAATTCTTTTCAAAAAATTATTGTCTCTCTTTAAATAAAGGTTCAAACGGAGTTCAATAGATCCAAGATATACCATTAGTGCTAACACCTTTCTATTTCAGTTTAGATTATATAGGAACAGATTAGGGGTGTAAAAATGGCTCGGGACCCGTGGGTGGCCCGAGGCCCAGCATTGTGCGGGCCCGACCCGAAAAAAGCCCGGTTTGGCCTGAGCCCGAAGACATATTTTTCGGGTTTAGACTTACCCTGAGCTAGTGGCCTGGCTGGCCCGGACAACTAATAAATAATAAATTATTTATATATGAAGTTACAACAAAAAGATTTTGTACAATTCCATAGGAGGATGATCAATCTAAACCATATATATACCATAATGTCAAAATTACTTTATTCCTCTACTAAAAAGAAAAAGACAAAAAAAAAACATCGCCCACAGTAAAATTTCATGCAGACTTGAAAATAAAATTTTATAATTTTCTTTTGTAAAATTTGAAGGAAAATACATGCACACATTCTACACTGCCAAACATTAATTGGTCAACACAAAATCGGCACCTAAATACCTATATATTAAATCTTTTCTTTGCTCTCTTATTTCCTCTAACTTCTCACAATTTAAAACTACACTATTTTACCATTCTACTTTGTCCGACAGCTTCTATTGCATACCACGCATAGCATTTTTATAAAACTTATCCACCTAAATACATATTTTGGTGGCTTAATATAATTAAGCCATGAACTTATCTTCTAATAATAAAGCGAAAAAAAAAACCAGAGATCCAAAACATGCAACAAAAACTGCTGGAAATATTGTAATGGAGAAGTACCAAACTTAACAATTCAGCAAAAAAAAGAAAATGAAAAACGCAAGAAAAGAATGATGTCTTTATATATAAATTGTAACTTCATTTTCAACTAATAACTTCATGTTTTTATTATTTATATTATTGTAAATAATAAATTAACTTATTAATTTATTATGAAGTTTGACTGATAAATTAATAATAAACTAATATAACAACAACTAATAATTAAGAAAAATTTAAACTTATATTACACAAATTATAACAATAATTTTTAAAAAAAAGTAAAAGCCCGATGGGCCTCCCAAAAGCCTAGTCCGAGCTCGAGCCCTATACCCTTGGGGCTTGGGCCTACCCTTGGAAAAAAGCTCGACCCAACCAGAACTTTTAGCAGAAGCCCGTCGGGTTCGAACTAGGCTTGGCCCTCCTAAGCCACAGCTGAGCTAGGCCAGACTGTTTTTACACCATTAAAACATGTTAAGAACTAAATTACTCAAACAGGATAACAGAATAGTAGAAAAATACAATGATAGTAAACCTTTCTTGAAAGATTTGTATTTTCTAAAGTATCTCAAACATCTCTCTCTCTTGTTTCTTCTCTTTAGACTTCACAATCGTACTCTACAATACTTTAGAAAGGCTAGATATTCATAGAAAAACTCACAACGAAGAGAAATTATTCGTTGGCATATGCTGCTGCCTACCACATGGTACTAGAAATCAATCAAAATTCGTCGACTAAATAGGGTGTTAGATTTTGTTTGGTATATAAAATCTCTTATTTAATTAGTGAGTGACAAACTCTCTTTCCACTAAAAGATTTGTGGATGGAAAATAAATAGAATACAACACAATGTTTTTAATGGCGAGTATTAATTATTTTGCAACATCACGTCGCAGGACTACATAGTGATGCATGTAGCAACAAGTAGTTTTTTCTTAACAAAATATGTTAAATAGAAATAAAAATAACTTATATATTCATATCGGCCATATTATTGAATAGGCTTCTAATGAAGCTAATTATTCTGCATCGGTTAATAAAAATTAATTTTATTTGAAAACCCAATTAAATAATTGATAATAAAAATATAAATGTTATTTATTTTGACATTAAATTTCTCCAAATGAATTAATTAAAAGACTACAATTAATATTACCAGAGCTTCCCACAGTTCTTTTCATGTGTCCTCCAATCTCCCTTGACAGCGAAGGCTTTGGCACATTTCCTGCACAAGAAAGGCTTGGCCCCATGCTTCCTCTTGTAGTGAGTCTGAAGCGTCCTGAAATCCTTCAGGGGCTTCGCACGCGGGTGGTTGATGTTGTTCTTGCAGCCGTGTGAACAGCAATAGCAAGGCAGCCTCAGCATCGCCGCCGGCTGTGATCCTTTCAGTGAATCTGGGCCTTTCCTGTACTCAGATCCATGCCCCCACATGTGCATCTGCACCCAGGTATTCAAATTGAGCACTTGTTTTGCTTTCAATTTTTTTTTCCTTTTTTTTTTTATTTTTTTTGATATCTTAGTGTCACTAATTTATACTTTCCGTGCATCTAACTAAATAATTTTTTGAATCAATTCCAGCCTCTACTGTAAGGGAGCTCAACTAAAGGCGAAATAAAACTCAGTATGAACTTATCCCACAAAAGTTGATAAAACATAGAAGGTTTTGAATTTGAAATCTTGGAGGGAAAAAGCCTTGAAGTCTCACTCATTGAGCGTCATGACAATACATACGTACACACGCACATATATTGTTTATTTTATCTTTACTTATTTTTAGTTCTAGTAGATTTGTTTTTCCATATTTTGATCACAAATTTTTGACTTTTTCGATTATTTTTATGGAGACAAAGTAAAAAGGTAAAAATTTGTGAGCAAAAGAGAAAAAAACGGTTTTAAAATACAAAATAAGTTAAAAATAAACCAATGCTCTTGATTTATGTAACATTTATTTTTTGTTTTGAGTAACCTATTTTTTACATTATTTTGTCCAATTTTAAATAAAAATTTCTTTCCTCATCAAGACAAATTGAGAAAATAAAAAATTGTAACGAAAAAATACAAATAAATCTTAAAAACTGTGCCAGATTCTTTTGTTGTTTGAGATAGGGTGACCAGAAAGTCTTGTAAACTAGTTTAATCGGATTGAGAAGCATTGGTTATTATGTTGATGACCAAAATCACTTTGGTTACGTTGGTAAATGAGTATATTTTGAGTTTTCGAAAATTCTATGCTGTGCCATTTTTTAATTATTTTATTTTTAAGTTTTAGTTATTATATTTTAAACTCTATTGTTTGCACTGATAACCGGCTATGGTAATCATATGGTTATTTTAACTTTATCTATTAGTTATTTTCACTTTTACTTTGGTTAGGGCAATTTTAAACTCGGTTTCATAGTTACTTTAACATTTACTTTAGTTATATAATTTGGATTTAATTATAAACTGCATAAGGTATGAACCTAAATAATCAGTGCACATAATAGTCCAAACCAACCCCCTTCCCTCTCCCCCCCCCCCCTCTCAAAATGAATTATGGCCCTATTTCGGCAAATTTGTGCATTTTTTGCTCTCTCTCTCTCTCTCTCCTTTTTTTTCTCTTTTCTGATATATTTTTTTATCTTTTGGTTAAATTTTTTTACTTTTCTTAATTGTTTCGATGGGAGAAATAGGAATGTAAAATTTTTGATCAAATAATAAAAAAAAAACTAACTAAAAACGAAAATAAGTAATATAAAATTTGACTCATGAACTTATTTTGGCTTATTTTTTATTTTTTTTTGAACTTTTTCATATTAATTTTTGTATACCTTAACTATAGGGGAAGATAATAAGAGGTAGAATTAGACAAATAAAGACAAGAAATTATTGAACTACAAATTATGGACGCCACAAAAAGAGATAGACAAAGGAACACGTGGAATGGGTAGATGCGGTTTTGCGTCCTAGCTATTGTTGGGAAATAATACCCACCAACAGGCACAAACACAAGTAAAAAAAATAATCAAATAATCATAAGATTACAATATATAAATTTACCTAATTTGACAAATAATGTTTATGCCCACAGCTCACACCAGGACTTCACTATGGTTGAATGAATATCGAATACAACTTATGGAAGCTAAGTTAACATTACATATAAATATATTGTGTCAAAATAGGCAATTAAAGTTAAAAACGTGTAACCCTACACCATTGCACTATTTGGATGGCCTAAAACTCCGTTCGGTCACTACTAGTCAATGGCCATTTTGCCTATCACGGTCCAGACAGCCTCATCTCCCGCCCAAATGCCCAATACTAGGGACAAAAGAATCCATTCCGCTAGCCACCCTCCGAATGAGACTCTTGTGATATCCCATCCTATATTGCTGTGATATAGAAATTACATCTAGTATATATATAAAAAAAAATTTATGAATTACTACTAATAACTTGGGCTTAAGTATTTTGGGCCGCGTTGGTAGGTTCTTTATTTAAATTATTAGGTTAATGGTCCAATTGGATTGTTGTAAATGGTATCAGAGTTAAGCTTGGTTCCTAAGTAGGCCTCCGTGCCTTGTGAATAAAGGAATAGAGGCTCTGGAGAGGGATAGAAGTCCTGAAATTATATATTTTGTGCACGTTAATAGGCCACTTTTTGTTCGTTAATGGGCCACATCCCAACTAAGAGAAGAACATGAGCCACGCAATAAGAGCGTTGTGTTTTTGAGTAAGGGATATTATGATACTCCATCCCACATTGACAAGATATAAAAATTACGTTTAGTATATAAAAAACATATGTACTACTACTAATAACTTTTTTTTTTGAAGAAGCTACTACTAATAATTTGGGTTTAAATATTTTGAGTCGCGTTGTTAAACATTTTATTCAAGTTATTGGATCAATTGTCCATTTGAATTATTACAACTCTCCTTCGTCCAGATGCAGTTTTATAGTGGAAAAGGTTTCACATCCTCAACACCTAGAAAATATTATTTTCATGGGCCATGATTGTAGAATTATTTTAGTAGAAATTGGATTATTGATATGATGAATAAATAGATGAGATAAATATGTATGTATAACATAGTTTACAAATAGTATTGAAGAAAGTAAGTTATACCATGTAATAAATAGAGATAAAAAGATGGAAAAAAATTAAAAATAATAATTTATATACCGTATAACTATTTATCTTATATTTGATTAGTATGAAATAAATTAATAATTGGTTAAAGAGATATTTTAACTATTGAATTTTAGTAAAAAAGAATAATCCAGAGAAAGTTTAGCCCCGATTGTTTTGATCATTTTCTTTGTATTAATGATCTCTCACTTATCAAAACATATTGGGTATAAATTATCGAACTTGCATAATCTAAAGACTAAAATACGTAAACCAAACAACAAAATAAAAAATATGTGGGTCAATATGTGTCATGACCAAACGCGAATATATCCCCTATTTTAATCTCTCAACGAAACATGTCCATTGGCTTTGTACGAACTCCTAAATTCTGTCTCTGTCTCTCCCCTTTTTACAGGGAGAAGAGGAATGTTTTTGTTTGTTACCACAAATAATTGTGAAATGTCATATTCAAAGGTAATCAAAGAAATAGAATGGACTGAAGTTGCGACCTGTGATATGCATCGATCATTCATGCATTATCCCCAAAAGTTTGAAGTCAAAGAACACATGTTATGCTCCGCCAAATGCTTCATATTGGGAAGTTTCGTTCTTGATTTCGCCCTTTTGGGTTTTTCGAAAAGTAGATATTCCTAAAAAATTTCCTGATCTCGTCTCTTTTGGAAGGCTAAGTTGACGAATCCAATGAAGAAACAAACTCTAATCCAAAAAAGAAAAAAAACCCAAACCAGTTAAATAGATTTTGATCCAGAAAAGAGAAAATTTCATTTAGGGAAAAAGGAGTATACACCCATTGAACTTTAGTATTAACATCTAATTACAAACAAGGACGCGATTGTTACCCAAGGTTCAAAAAATCCATTGCCGAAAAATAGTCTCATTTTTTTTGTGTATGGAGACTGTTGTCACAAATATTATTTGTATCGTCTTTATAGCAGAAAATGATGTAGAATTGAAGCGACACAAAAAATTATTTGTGTTGAAGAATTAGTGTCACAGAACATTTCGGTAGTCATAAGTAAGTTTCTTGCGACAGTAAGAAAACGTTGAGAAAAATATTTATTTCCAATTGCAAACTTTACCGACTCAAAAACGTTGACACAAATAATATTTTTTCTTGTAGTAACCTCATTATTAAAGTAATATTAGTCGTAAATATTTTGAATTTATGTCGCCTCATCCTCTTAAATATGCAAAATACATATTTAAATCTACCATTATAGCGGCTCGCGAGGCAACAAAAGCAATAATAAAACCGGATTTTTCATCCTTTTTTCTTAAAATCCATGACACACTAAAATCTTGATTAATAAAATTCACTGACCTGCATGTTGTTGTACCTATTGAAGGTCTTGCTGCAAATGGAGCATTTGAACTGCATCGGCCCTATCAGGATCTGCGCCGGCGTCGGAATCCAAAACCTACTGTCTTTGTTAATCAAAGGTTGGCCATTAATAAACCTATTGCCCTTGGGTTCATCTTCATCCTTGCACCTGTAGGTCTTTCCAGCATCCGAATATCCCGGAATAGGCAAGCCTATGTGCAGGGCCACTGTAACTTTCTCAAACTTACTCTCCTCTTCTTTAATCCTATAATTCATCTTTTTCAGACCATCACTTTCTTCTTCTTTCAAAGGGTTCGTCTCCTGGAGCTGGCTTAAAAGAGGCAGGCATTGGATCGTCTCGCTATTGCCGGAAATACCTTCCCGGTGATGTGGTTGCTGGCCGAAGAGAGCTGGCAGTTTCAAGAAGCTTATGGAGTTTGTGAATTGAACTTTTTGAGTTACAGTGGATGATGATGAAGAAGAAGTAGGAGAAGAAGATGATAGGGATGATGACGGGGAGGGTGATGGTTTAAGCCATTCAATGAAGGTTGGAGCCTGAAAGCTAAAATCCATATTCTCAACATAGTAGCTCCTTGTAGTCATGTTATGGGAGCTTAACTAATTCCCTGAGTCTCTACTCATATGGTTTTTATTCAGGCTTTATGTGGGAAAGCCTTTGCACTTAAGGTTGATTTTATAAAGGTGTGTGGTTTGTCTTTTGAGAACTTTTCCTTGCTATCTTTCTTTCTTTTTTATCCTTTCACCCCTTGGCCATTGGAGAGAGAGAGAGAGAGAGAGAGAGATTAGTGGTGGGGTTGCGAAAATGAAATGCAAATCTGAGGACCAAGATCCCCTCCATTTTTTTTTTAATGAAATGTAGGCACTCTCCATTTTTATTTTATAATCTTTATAGTGGATTAATTTTGATGAATTCGAATTGTTCATATTATAAATTTTAATAAAACGATTACTCATGCACAAAATTAAGTTGCAAGAAAATCAAAATTTAGATGTTTTGATAACATTAATTTTTAAAATAATATTCAATTTATTCTCAAAAGTATGCATGTCATTCTTTGTTTAGAGATAAATATCTTTCAACATGATAATTATTGATATTCGATCAACTTATATTTTCATATATATGAACTTCTCAGTAAACTGTATAATATGAACAATTTAAATCATTATAGTGGACCACCATAGAAATCATAAAAAGAAATTGTGATATCTCCATTTCTTAAGCATGATCCAATTTTGAGACAGTATTAAAGAGAATCCTAGAATGTGTAGTCATAGCATATTTAGTATCAGATTTGAAAACTTATAGATCAGTACTATTATATACTCATAAAATTACTTGCAATTTTAGTCAAATGTTCCAATTCGCTTCGCTGGACTATTAATTTTAAATTGTGCATAATTTTATGAGTAACTTTCATAGGTAAATATCATTATTTATTTAATTATTTATATTTTGAGGTGTGTGTTGGAGTAGCTATCATGGAATCTTACCCACATGCGTACATATTTCCTTGCAAGTTGACAAGCCAATGTCTCAAATAAGGGAATGGCAGGGGAGAAGCAATTAGTCAATACCTAATAAAACAACAAAAGTGCAACATAAGAAAAGAAAATAGTTTATAAACTAATCCATAAATGGCACTATGTTCATGCATAGCATATTTATACAAAGTATCTTCATTCAAGAAGGTAGTATTTTATAGGTAAAAGTGACCTCTTTATGGTTAAGTATTTCAACTTTTATTCAATATAAGCTGCTAAAGATCCCTTCATATATTAAATAAAACTAATACGGAGAATTTAATTTCTAATGCATAATTCTTTTTTTTTATATAAAAATTTCTCACTGATTTTTTGACAAAACACAGACATGTTTTCTCTTTTCTTTAGTGTTTGTCCCCTTTTGTTTTATTCAATAAAAATATCTGTTGGGTATGTGTCTTGTATTCTGTGTATTTGTATAATTAAGATTTTATTTATATGTATTTGGCTGGGATGGAGTCATCAATTTATAAAAGGTCTAATATGTGTAAGATTTTATAATTATATGGGGGATAGAATTTTAGGATTTGCTTATAAATAGGATTTTATAATTCTAGTTGTTGTGTGAGTTGAATCAAATGAGTAAAAATATAAAAAGATATAAAAAAAATAGCAGGAGCATGGAAGTAACCCTTGAACGGGTGAACGGGATTTGTTTTAAGACTCGAGTTATTGATGTAAGGTTTTGAGGTATTTTTGATCTCATTATTGTACACTTTTTGTATGTGATTTTTTTTGGTGTGTGCATAGTTTTATTTTTGTTTGCATTCGGAGATTAGTGTTAAATCCCAACAAGTGGTACTAGAATCGACGGTAGACGATTCAAATCTGCGATAAATGACCGGAGCAAGTTATAATTTTTAGTCTTGTTCGACACAAAATTAAAAATATTATATTGCATAAAAGAAAAAAAAAAGGCAATCAAAGACGTTATAGAGACACTATCCCATAAATAGTGGACTACATGCTTTGTTACTCTATGAGATCCAACACAACCTCTTAACAGAAGGAAGCGGAATGGTTTTGGAATGGAACCTAATCAAGGGGGGCAGAGCGATTAGGACTCTATAAATAGGACGCTATGCCAGTTTTTTATAATTGTATTTTTTTTTCATATTTATTTACAAAAATATTGTACAAATATATATAGAGAGATTAGCAACCCTATATTTGGTTATACAGATTTTAAGGCTATAATCATGGTTAACCTTTTATAGTTATATGGTTATTTCTATAATCTCTCAAATTCTATTTACTATAATCTCTTTGATTCTATTCCTATAATCTCTCTAATTTTTCTCTTAATTGACAACTCACACCAATACTTCCTCTCAAGTGGAAGCATCCAAATCTTCAATGCGCAACTTGTCTAGTGAGTCATAGAAATCCTTACTTAATATGACCTTTGTAAGAATATTCGCCAGTTGGTCTTCGAACTTCACGAATGGAAATCAAATTATTTTAGTTTTGAGATTTTCTTTAATAAATTGTTTGTCAACCTCCACGTGTTTGTTTGGTATGACTATGTTGGGCACGCAAAAGAGGTCCATTTCGGAGGTAGGAGCAAACCAAATTTTAGCTAAAAATCTTTTGAGTCACAGGAGTTCCGAAATGTTAGAGTTGTATACTAAAAATCATGAATTTTATTTGGTTTTATTATTTAATTTTACTTTTAATAAAATTATTTTTTTTATGAGAATTTTAATAAGTAATGAATACAATATCACTACTTTAATATTTATACATGGATGTCTTTTATTCTGTACACTATTTAATTTAGTGTGTAGAGTACGATTTGCATACAGAAGA
>JAULJZ010000002.1:1966799-1976903 GCA_032270985.1 Heliamphora pulchella | reverse complement strand
ATAGGTACAAAAGAGACTCCGATAACCCAAGATGCAAGTGTAGGAATGCTCATGATGTGCAATATGCTTCTCATGTACAATATCATCACGATATGGCACAAAGTACAATTCACTAAAGCATAAAATACAAATATACGAAGCATGATCTACAATTCATGTGATATGAATCCATCATATCGACATGATTTTTAATCATCAAATTATTAATTTCATACATCAATCATTTACATAAATCAATTAGAGTCAATAGGTTCAAGTTTCATAAATAACATGCCACTCATACACTTAGCCAAACTTAAGTAATATTTAATCGCCAAATTTAAAATTACAACAGTATTTTGAGGTACCTAGGCATGAATTAATTTCTGATTTTTAAACATCAATTAGATAAAAATATTTTCTACAACGTTCATATTTAGCACTAAGGTTAGATCCTAGGGTAAAAAGGTCATTTGATTTAATTTAGGGAAAACCATTCAGGACTTTATAGAGAAAAGTGCAGAATTTAGGCCTCTATTAGCCATGCTTTTGGGGCATCAATTCAAGGGCTATGGCTCTGATTTTTGGTGATGTTTTATTTTAAGGTGTCCCCTACAAGTTTAATGTTTTGTGTTAGGGCAAGTTGTTTGGAAAAAGTTTGAGATTTTTGCTAATTTATAAAAAGGGTTCAATCAGCCTAAAAAGGGTCTGCATAATGTATTTTTAACAGAGAATGCTCAAAACCTTTGGGGTATCATCCGAGGGTATTTTGGGCTGATATTTGCTCAGTATGTATTTTAATATGTTATCTACAATTTGTATGTTTACCATTTTTGGATTTGGCTTCTAAAAAGTCAGGTTTCTAGTCTCACAAAATTGTGTGACAGAGAGGTCTGTCAGTCACTAAACCTCAACAGTGACTTTGGGGAGTGTTTCAACTTATCAAGACTTCATATTTTTGGCTCATTTTTGGTGGGAAGAAAGATAAATATATTCTATACAAGTTTTATGTTTTAATCCAAGCTCGGTTCTTACTTTAACTTAGGGTTTTTAGGTTTGCAACTCAGAGTGGTCAAGATCTACACTTTTTAGAAAAAATGACATATCTAGAATTCTACCCAACGAAATCACTTCAAACAAATTATTTATGAAGGATAACTCAAAAAGCTAGGTCTGAACACAAAAATTACTTTAAGATAATTTTTCTACAATTAGTTATGATATTTTAAAGTTCGTGGCAGAAAGTAGATAAGCCCAGAAAATTAGGTTACCTAGGATTTTGGTTGCTTAGCTTCTGTTGTGTGCATTTTTGATGTGTTTCCTTTATAAGCATGTCATAAAATCATATAAACCAAAATTCCAGAATATACACAAGCCATAAAACTCAAAAATAGACACATGCAAGCACAATCATACATGAACAGTCCAATAACCACTCCAACGCCTTTTTGGGTTATTCCTTGTTTCTTATTTTTTTAGGGTTCATTATAAAAATGGATTGAGGGTTATTTTATAAGAGGTTATCAAATAGTTTTAGGAGATTTGCTTACCTCTTTTGATGCCTAAAATGTTGATGAAGAAATGGACTTAGTTTTATTGCCTCCTTCTTGATTCTCTCCTCTTTCTTCTTTCTTCCTTCTTTCTTTCTTCTTTCTTCTTCTCTCCTTCTTTTTTGTAAACACTTAGAAATTTTTGGGTAGCTCTCTCTCTCACCTCCCAGCCAAAATATGTAGAGAGAAAGGGGTGGTTTGGGTCTTAATTTTTATAGAAATTTTGATTACTAGTTTTAATGATGATAACAAGTTTTAATTTAATTTTCTTGAATTTCATTGGATGCATGAGAGGTGTGGTTTTCTTGAGGATTAATATTTTCAGATTTGGCAGCATGAGAAGTCGGCTGGGGTCTGTTTGGGTAGACCAAAAGCTGATTTTCCATTATTATGGAGTTTAAATTGAGTTTTGGGACCATTTTATAGAAGAATATGCATAAAATATTAATTTTATGTATCTTTTTGGTATCTAAAGCTACTAAAATCTATTATATTAATGTATTTATAATTAAATTAGTCTTTTTATGATTTATCATAATTTTGATAGCAATAAATTAAATAGGTGTAAGCTTTTAAGCTAAATTAAGCTAGTTTGACTAGAATTAGATTTTTGACTTATTTATTGTGTAGAAATTTTAAATAATTATTTGTTCGCTTTTGTTGACCTATATTATTATATTATTATGCATATTACTTAAATAATAGGTCTTAGGTTATAATAATGCTTATTTTATACATATTTTTTCTCATTTTTAAGCTTAAAAATGTAAAAAGTAGCTTTTTTAGGTACATTTCCCTAGGTGGCCGGCAATGCAAGGGAAATTTGGTCATTTTTGTTGTTATTTTTTATTTTATTAATTAATTGTATATAAATATCTAATTTTGGGCATCCATGTGTCAAATTTTAGATTTTTAGGACTTTTTGTTGTATTAAGGACAAAATGGTCATTTTACCCTAATTATAAAAATTTTTGATTTTTAGTTTTTATATTTTATGTTATTTACTTAATTTAAGTTATTCAGGGACTTTTCTGAATATTAGGGTTTTGCCTATGAGTATTTAGTCTTTTTAGAGTTTTCGGGTTAATTAGGATTTTTTCTATTCATGTAGCAACCTAAGATCTCAACAACTAACTGTCGCTAATACTATGGTTTATGCTAGATTGCTCTTTCGGGTAGTTACAGTTCGAACTGTTACAATTAGGGTCCGGGCCGGGTTATCACAATCTAGGTGGTTAATACTAGGGTTCGGACCAGGGTGTTACATTCTCCATCGTGTTTGATTCGATTAATATGGACTATCATTGTATCTTGGGATTTTGGTCCCTTTAGTGTTTAGTTTTGATGGCTCTAAATTTCAATTTTCTTTTCGCAACTGCTATTGGAACAGGAAAAATTTGCGTCCTTTTCGTCTAGGTTGGGAAATTAACTTTTGAGGAAGAAACACTCTATCAGAATCGACGACGGAGGCAAGGGCATATTTGTCCAAAATATCAACAAGTTTTGAAAATAGAGAACCTAATGAAATACAAAAAAAAAAAAAAGCTAAGACCTAATGAAATATAAGTCCACAAAATGAAACGTTAAATTAATTTTCTCTATTTTCAAATATCACTTGAGCTAAGCAATCAGAGTAGTCAAGCTGGAGAAAAAGCTTGTAGAAGTTTAATATCATTTACGTGGCCTTGTTTGTTATGAAGTATTTATAGAAAGGTGGATTGGATAAGCGGATAAGACTGGCTCATCAAAAAATAATTGTTCACTTAGTATTGTGAGCCCACATTTGTGTTGCTAGACTTGGAATAACAGTCCAATGAATAAGGAGTTACTAATTCCTCATTTATAAGATTAGTAATACCAAATTTCTTGGCATTATTAGTACCAGATTTTGAATTATTTTTCTTTCTTATTTAACGGTTAAAAATAACTCTATAACTCCTATTCTATTCTTTATTCCACTTTAACTAAACACGAATTAAATTTTTTATTAGATACATAATCCTATCTATAATTTATTAGTATACAAAAAATTATATAAAATTTTTAACATTATTAATCTTTCATAACTTATCCAATTTTATTCGGAATAATAAGAAGTGATCCACTAATAACTTGAACATTTGTTTAAAGATTTTAGTTAGTTTGCAAGGAACAAAAAACACGTGCACCCACACAAATCGTGGCCAAATTGCCAGCCTATTCCTCTACGGAAGCCATCTTCCCATATAGAAGTCAAAAGCCAAAGCCAAAGCCAATGAGACCCTCATCTTCTCAGAGATCGCAGAATCTCTAGTCCCCAAGAACTCATCACACCAGTATATCTCCTCAAAAACTTGCTTCTCTCTGGTAAGCTCAAATCCCCACTTTTACTTTTGCCTCAAAATCTGAGTATTTCTATACAATTTGATGCACTCAACACCCCTTCCCTTCCATTCATTTCAGAGATGGTTTTCAGGAGATTGGCTTTTATGTTCATGGGCTGTCTCGGAATTGCTCACCAGACCAGAAAACCCGCCCTTCCACCTGCAGAGAGTTCTGAATCGTCGTCTTCGTCGTCGTCGACGCCTTCTTCCGATGATTCATCTGCTGGTGAATTGAGGGTCATGCTCAGTGATGGAAGGTACCTGGCTTACACGGAGAGAGGAGTTCCCAAGAACAAATCGAACTTCAAAGTCATTGTTGTTCATGGATTCGGCAGCTCTAAGGAAATGAGGTTTTTGGCATCCCAAGTACTGAGATAAAACCCTCTTCACTTATTTTTTTTCGCTCTTGTTGATCTGGAAATTCTCTGTTAGGATTGCTTCTGCATGGAGATGATGATTTCCAATTTTAGAAATGAATATGCGAACTCGTATAACTTTCGAAGCCAAATTTAAATTATAGGGAAAGTGTATGAAATCGGTTCGGAATAGGCTGAGAGACCTAATTTTGAACAGTAATTTTGGGGGGAATGCATAGAAAATGCGTATATCCCAAGGATAATTTTTATTGCGCGAGGCTTCGGTAAATTGATTGATGAAACATGGATTCATGAAATGAATCGTGCATTTTCCAAATTGCTTCAGAGACAAGATTGACTCAATTTTACATGGATTTCTCTCCTGTTCATGTGGGTTTCCTTTTATGACGAATTTTTCTCCAAGTATGCTGCAAAAGTACGTTGGACAAAAAGCAGGAGAGAAATTAGACCAGACTTCACACTGATCCTTTAAAAAAAATTGGACAAGCTGAACTGAGCCAAACTCCTTAGTCCTCTTCTTCAACCTTCTCTTACTGCTAAACAAACCCAAACACAGTTAGTGCTGTACAGTCGAAGTTGTTCGATCGTAAGATACTCTGACGCTCAAGTTAGTTCTCTGAAAGCTCTAGAAAGAAAAGTATGGATATCAAATTTTGCATACCTGGTTATGTCCATTGCAGCTCATTTTATAGAATAGGTACCCTCGGAAAGATGAAGTTTCCGTTTTTGGCTGAACGGATTGACCTTGGAGAAGCTCTTCTTTCCAATGCAACTGAGTTGATTGCGTGGTTCCTCCCCAAGCTAGTCAAAGTCAATCCTTTTATAATTCTAATTAATTTTGGCCTTGTTTTCAATCTGGTTCGGATTTGGGTTGGGCCATGGCTAGATGAATCCTTGTTGGATTCTACGTCCCCCAATATATATCTTGTTCATTTGTAAATCATTACTTGTTGTTTGGTTTAGCAATCATCAACATAAATCAACTTACCTGACTATATGATCACCGACTAGGAAATTGGTTTCACCTTTCCAATCGAATAGGGAAGGACGTATATTTGTTTATTTTATTTTATTTTTTATGGTGAAAGAAATGATGTTTAATAAAGTTAAATATAAAGAAATCTTACGATGAATTGATTTCCAGGACCTAATGGATGAGTTGGGGATTTATATTCTGTTGTTCGATCGTGCTGGGTATGGAGAAAGTGATCCAAATCCAAACCGATCGCTAAAAAGCGAAGCATCTGACATTCAAGAACTTGCTGATCAGTTACAGTTAGGATCAAAGTTCTATGTCATTGGAGTCTCACTGGGATGTTACCCTGCCTGGAGTGGCCTCCGAAGTATCCCCCACAGGCAAAAAAATACTCACTATAAACTTCAGCTTGGATTCTGTGTGCTTCCATTTTCTTCTAAATAATTTGTTGGTTTAGGCTTAAAATCGCTCTTCCAGGTTAGCAGGGGTGGCTCTGGTCGTGCCGATGATCAACTACACCTGGCGTTCCCTTCCTCGTGATCTGACGAAGGACGACTACAGGAAGAATCTATCGCGATGGACTGTTTGGGTTGCACGACATACACCGGGACTACTACACTGGTGGTTGACTCAAAAATTGTTCCCCTCTTCCTCAGTCCTTGATAGAAATCCAGCATTTTTCAGCAACAAAGACATGGAGGTCTTAAAGAATACCCCGGGATATCAATTGCTCAGCCAGGTAAACTATATACATAAAATATGAAACCACTTATCCTTGTCAAAAAATGTAAAATGTAACTTTGAGACTTGGCCGCTAGACCCAAATGGTTGCATCTTGAAACATATGCACATGTTCCGTTATCATGTACATTTTAACTTGCAGCATAAGTTGAAAAAGCAAGGTGAGAATTGATTGTGATATACATTTCGTTAACTTGCAGAATAAGTTGAAAAAGCCAGGTGTTTTCGACTCTCTCCGTCGCGACTTCGTCACAGCTTTTGGCAAGTGGGATTTTGATCCACTGGATTTGAAAGATCCGTACCCCAAAAATGAAAGCTCTGTTCACATCTGGCAAGGCTACGAAGACAAGGTGGTGCCGGTTCAATTACAAAGATTCGTTTCGCAGAAGCTACCCTGGATCCAGTACCATGAAGTCCCGGATGGTGGGCATTTGCTTGTGTATGACAGTAATGTATGTGAAGCCATTTTAAGGTCTCTTTTGCTCGGAGAAGATCCCCCGCTATATAGACCTAAATTAGTCGATTAGTTGTTCATGTCCTTGTCATTGGATCGATGACCCTGTTAATAAATTGATTTGTATAGAATTGCAAAACATGTATCACATTGGATTTGTTTCAAGAAAGTTTGAGTATTTGTGTCGTTTGTATATGTAGAAATGAAGGGGTCTGGTATTTTTATTTCAAGTCTCATAACCGGAATAGTGAATCTAAGGCTAGATATAGACTCTGGCATTGCAGAAACCCACTTAGGACGCCCCTCTTTGACGACTATTTCACTTTCTTTTTGTTTCTGTTACCAAAAGAGGCGATTCTCATCTGTACAGACTTGGATAAGAAAGCATAATTATTGGTTGTCCCTCCTTTTTGTCAAAATTAGGAGCAATTATTTGGTGCTTCGAGACAGAGGATCTTCTCTCATGCAATATTTTAATAAAGTTTAAAACTAACACTACGTTAAAACGACGTTATTTTAAGTACTTACATAATGCATTTTATGATAGAGGATCTTTTCTCCGTTAAATGACGGATAGTACTGGTTAGTTTGGGACATGCAAAAATTTAACCCAGTACTGTATAATACTAAGAAATCTTGGATGGGATATTGAAAAATACTGAGTACATATTATTCAATGGTTATTTTTAAAAAAAATAATTTTTACATATATAATATTTATACCAATAAATTTGAAATTTTACTCGTATGCTATGGATATAATTACGTATTGTACTAGTATAAAATTTAGTACTACGTCTAACATAGTATAGAGAACCTTTGTTGTAACTTTTTGCAATGAAAAAAATTTACTGACGACAAAGTCCAGAGTTAAAAAATAGAGAAAATTGGGAAAATTCAACTTTTTGTGATGGCACATTTCCTGTCATAAAAAAAATAAATACATTATTTACAATGGAAAAATAGATCTTTTTACTGTTGAACAGACCGTATTGAGTGGGAGTTAGCTGAGCTTATGGACTATGGTCTTGTTTGGTAACAACCTTAAAGTTAGTTTTTAGTATTTTTAGTTAAAGTTTAAAAAAATCAATGGTAAAAAAGTGACATTTTTTTTTTCGCATAATGACTTAAAACTATTTTTTAGCTAAATATTGTTTTTTTTTTCGTACTTCACTAAAACCAAAAAAACAAAAAAAAAAAGTAAAAAGCCGCCTGAATTGCAACAATCTCCAACAGCAGGAAAGAGTCTAAAACTATAATGAATATTAGGTTTATATATTTTGTACCATTCATTTAACAAAAAGGAAATAAAATAATTTTTTAAGTAAAATATTTTACATTGAAGAAAATGTTTTTCTTTTAATAAATTGGTAAAGTTATTTTTCGGTTTTTATGAGACGTGTCTCGAATCTGATTTTTTTCAAAATTGTAAATTTTGTTTTTTTGTCAATTTGTAAAACAAAGATATATAAACTAATGACAATTGGGGCTACTGTTTGGAATAGCTTTTTTATATACTTTTTTTCTTTAATAATTTTTTACGTCATTTCAAACAATTATACATTTTAGATTTTTTTCATTTTAAAAAAATCAAAAATATAAAAAAAATCATTAAATTTTTTTTAAAAAATTTATACATGACCAAAAAAAGTCTTTAAAAGCCATTTTAAGACCTTTTTATAATTTTTTTATTTTTGTTTTTAGAGAAATTATTTTACGTCAACTCAAACAATGATATACTTTTTAAGTTTTTCCCGTTACGAGATTTTAGAAAAAAAATGATTAATTTTCTTTTTAAAAAACTAATATATGACGAAAAATGCCTTAAAAGGCTTTTAAGACTTTTTTTTGTCCTTAGTAAACTTTTTTTTGCATTAGTTCAAACAATAAAATTTTTTAAACTTCTCTTATTACAAGAAACTATAAAAGTAAAAGTAAAAGTAAATGACTAATTTTTTTTAATAAAAACTCATATAAGATAAAAAAAAACTTTAAAATTAAAAAGGCTTTTTAAAAAAAATTTCATCTTTAATAAATTTTTTTTGCGTTTCAAACAATAGTACTTTTAAAATTTCTTGAGAAATCAAAACATAAAAACAAATAACTAATTTTTTTAATAAAAAACTTATATATGACAAAAAAGCCTTAAATAAGCTTTTAAAGGTTTTTTTTTATTTTTAATAAAATAAAATTTACGTTAGTTCAAACAACAAATATTTTTTAAACTTCTCTTTGCAGTTTTAGACAAAACAGCATATACTTTTAGATTTACTTTATAATATAATAAATCAAAAATATAAAAATTTAAAAATTTAAAAAAGAAACAAAAAAAGAGTCACGAAAAAAAATTATATAAAAAGTTATCCCAAACAATAACAAAACTCCAAAAGGCGTGGAACCAGATCTAACTATATTTTATAATTTTATTGTAAAAAATATTTTATTTTAATCTAACAATAAAAATTTTTATTTTGAAATATCTTTCATGTATCAACTGAATATTTAAAAAAAATATTTTATATTAAAACCAACATAGCCTTAGACTTAGCCGCTTGTTTGTTTGTTTGTTTTCTTTTTTCTTTCATTTTAACATTCGGAAGCTGATAGATTGCCATGATATTTTCGAAAACAAGTGGGTAAACCGTAAATATTGTCAAACATAAAATTCAAACCCAGGCGTTACCTCAAGTAATAGGTCAACGCCTGTTCTCCTTCAAATTTACGCTATTTAGGTTTCTTTTGTGAATTTCGACGCAAAAATATTGTATAATAAAAATATTTATAAAATATTTTTATTTTCTCATATTTGAGTGATACTTAAAAAGCACAATATTATCACTACCATCACAGCCACGGCTGTCACCACCACCTTCTCGTCCTCATCCTATACCACCGCCACCTGTACCTCTACCACTATTACACCCATTGCTTTAACCACCAATGTCACCTCAACCATCTCTATTACTACCACAACCATCACTACCGTTTCTACTACCGTCACAACCACTATACTACGGTTGTCACCACCACCACCCTTGCGGACTCCAAAAATGGCTTATGATTTTTTTTTATGTAAACTAATTTTAATCTTATAATGTAAAATATTTTATTAAAAAAATATTTTATGTTATTTTTGTGAAATTAAATATTTAGAAATTGATAAAATATTTTATATTGAAACAAAAGAGCATTTACTTTTGTAATTTAAAATTTATGGGAATAAGAGAATATTTAAGCTTTCTCAGTAACTTAAATTAAAATAAAACTTTTTAATTTTTCTGGTTTGATTGAAAGTGATTTTAAGACACCATAAAAAGAAAAGAATTAATTAAAAGTTTTTTTTTTTGTAATTTTAAATTTAATTAAAGACTAAAAATTTAACTTTTAAAATGAGACTGTGTCTACGAAAGTGCACGGACTGACCACACCCAAAATAGATAGGTGGGTCTCTCGCCTGTGACTTAACGGGTGCTGAACTCTGAGCCTGGCCCTTCTGCAGGCACTCAACTGAACGATGCCCCGGCTGTCCGCATCGGTAACAAATTAACCCTCTCTGCTCTGGTTGATAGGGATGTATACTGAAAAGTCATACTTTTTAGGTCTTTTATTCTTGATCCCTGGCATATTAATGAGAAACATTTGAGATGTTTTTGCATTCGTGGTT
>JAULJZ010000002.1:1951018-1962127 GCA_032270985.1 Heliamphora pulchella | reverse complement strand
GATGGGACAGTTTGGTGACAAAAAATTTCCCTAGAATTTCAGGGCAGTTGGCCAGGAGTCAAATCATTAACATGACAAGAATAAGAAATGTAAAAATATTCCAGCCAAGGCATTATGTACAACTCATGAAAAGAACCCGTTACTGGTTTGAGGGTCAGTCTTGTTTCTCATATGAACCATTTGGAGAGTGCAAACTGGGAAGTAGAAAGGGAGAACTCCTTCAAATTCAATCTCTTGGAAAAATAATTTCCACATTCTTTTCCGAATTTCCTTATCCAATGTTATGCATGATTGTGTATTAGGCAATTAAATGACTACATCACCCCCTAAAACTTTATAGATTCAGTACCACTAATACCTATTAATGACAAAGTGGCACGATGGGATTGGATGAAATAGTAAATTGTGGTTTATATATATCCATTCATGGAAGGAGTATGTCGTGGTTCAAGAAACAATGATCTGCTTGAAACTCCCAAACCTTGATGAGCTCCGATGGGCGGAAGCCACCCATCCAGAGGAAGCAACGCTCGGCTGGAGTAGTCCACATTCCGGTAATGAGGTGGAAGACATCAGATTTAGCAGCCACTCCCTTCAGCTGGAAAATCTCATCATAATGAGCAATATATCCTTCTATAATTACCCTAAGATTGCTATCCGATAAATGAGCATGCAACCCTGTCCGGAGTTCTGCCATGTGCCTATGATCGTCATCTAACCATCTTGCATACTCCATATCAAATATCGCAGCACCTGCGTTAATAATAATAACAACAATGACAATAACAATAACAATAAAAAGTACATGTGAGAATAAACAACAAATCAACCACATAGTATGCAAAGGATTTACGTAGTTCAGCTTGTAAACCTAGCTCCACGGGTGAAAATCAGCAGTAAAATTAAGGAGAATACAAAAGGCTGATAATATCCGTTCCTAGAGGCTGGATATACTCTTTTATATAGGAAACCCTAAAACTATCTGGATCGGAAAAATATACCAAATATAATAAAACAGGTCAAAACCATAGACTGGGGGTTACACCCCGCTTTATACGAGCTGGATTCAAGGCACCAAACATAAGATTTCAATGTTTTTATGAACTAACTGATAAATTTCCCCTAGCAGCTGGGATGGAAACACCTAAACCCAAAAACCCACTGCCTCAGCTCTTCTCTCAGCCACACGAGGTGCCATTTCCAAAATTAGAAAAGGAAGAAAAGCCACTCGTCTTGCTACATCATGAACTGGAATAGCCTGCAATAGGTAGACGGTTTTTGATATAGAAGATCCCACCCCAAGCAGGCCTCATTTATGATATGGATAGCCTAAATTAATATAGATACATTAATGTATGAATCTATTAGAATTTAATGGAGATGTAATTTCTTCTAAGGAGTAGGAAGCCACTAGCTTGACAATTTTGCAGGTTTTTAAAAGTTCAATCACATCATTACTTGAGAGATTTATCTTCTTCCAAAATAAACAAATATGTAAGCCCCATGATTTGAGATCCATTGGAGATTATTTTTGTTAGGTGTAATAGTAATCTGATTATAGTTCATATGGCTTTGGCAATTCTTCCCAAAATGCAAAAGATTTTATGCTATAAGTGGATTTCATATTTTCCTAGGGTAAAAAAATGAAAGGTGAATGAAATTACTAATAAATACTCATTTAATGGGTAATTAAACTATATTTTTTGATAAACATCAATGATTTTCATCTCCTTCCTCAACCCAACAAACAAATATATATATATACACTTTCTTATCATCTCGCTCTTCTTTTCTTTTCCATCCACAGATTCAAGATCCAGGCATAGCATTAGAATTAAGAAACTATGGTCATTGCAATATGTTTTTTGTGTTTTGTTTCCTGTTTTTCTCCCTAGGTGATTTTGATTATTGTAAACCAAACAGACAACTCAAACAAAATGAAGTCAAATTCAGAATTTTTGTCATAGTCAAATTAAGATGTTAGTGTTGAACAAACTAGATTTGAAGCTATCTCTTTGCATAATCTGACTATCAATCAACTTTGGAAAAATTCAGATCTAGAATGCTACCTTTCAGTGGGTCAGAAATGGTGGGGAAAGGAAATTTCTAAATGAGATAACTATTTCATTTAGTAATTCATCGAGATACCCGAAAAAGCAATTTGTTTTACCAAAATAAGAAAAAAGATCCAAAAAGACAAAAAGACAAAAAGATGCCAAAATAAACTAATAAACCATATTTTATATTGCTTATTTTCATGTTTTGTAAACCTTTTCATCTTTTGATCTAAATTTTTTACTTGTTCAATTCCTTGCATTGAGACGATAAAAAAGTTATAAAAAAAAAAGCCAAAACATGAAAAGAAATTAAAAAAAAAACAAAAATAAGCAAAATCTTAAAATTTACTCCAAATGGGGCCTTATGTCTCTCCATTTTTCTTTTTTTTTATTCTAGTATTTATTTACTTCATTATGGATGCATTTAAAAAGAAATTAAAGGTCCCATGTGTTAGAAAATAGGCAAACAAATAAATATAATATAGAGTGGTCAATGATCAGCTGGGCCTAGCGGGTCTTTTCCAATCCTGAGACTGAGACTACCAATAAATTAGTCTGCCACCTAATCTTCTAAAGTGAATAGCCATAACAAAAGATCAAATTTCCTATCATTCCCTGGGTCCTACAGGTATCTCAATCCTTTAAGCTGGGTGTTCAAATAAGCTGGGTGTTCAAAGAAAAGAAGTGTGTGCTCAGAATCACCCTATGCTTACTGTTTTTCCTAAATATGATTATGCATTTTTCAAAACAAAACTTTCAAAAGCTTTTACATATATAGAATCGTGTTCGTTTAAATTTAACTTATAATTTATAATTAACTTATAATTTATAACTTATAGTCCAGGAAAAAGTTAAGAACATTCAAATAAAAGCACTTATAACTTTTTGCTTCTGCTTTTAATTCTATATTAACAAACACAAATTTTACTACTTAAACTATAAGTTTACAATTTTAATATATATTTATATTCTCTGGTTAAAATCATAGTCGTATTTTTTAATTATAATATATAAATTTATAAGTTCAAATATATCAAGCACCCTTATAATAAGTAATGATTACCGAAATCATAATGACCGAAAGTTACCGAATCAATTGGGATGTAATAGGAATACTCCATTTTATAATTGAATTGCCGCTCATTGAAAATGCTATCAAATCACAAGACATACTATTTACAAAAATGCCATTAATTATTTTTCATTTGTTAATTTATTTAGAATGTTGCTTTTTTTTTAATAAACATGTTAGTTTGAAAATATATATTTATATTTGTAGAAATATTTTGAATTCTCTTATCAGCTTTTTTATCAAACAAGCAAGACACATGTTAAATATAAAAATATTTAAAATAAATATATAAAATCTTTTTGTGTTCAAACAGGACAACTCCATTATTTTTATAACGTTAGAAAATTCGTTATCAAATATACCACCACCTTTCTGTGATGAGCACTAATGTGTTAAAAAAAATTTAATTACATCAATAATTTTGTTATTATTTTTAAAAACTAGCGCATGCCTTAAAATTTAATTTAATAAGATTATACTAATTAATATAAAAATCTCACAACTTTCTATGATGAAGATCTGAAATTTATCATACATTTTATGCACAATATTAGAAACTTTTTGTACATTTTTTTTTCAAGTTTGTTGTTCTTAGTTTTGAGTAAAATGAGCACTTTGAATCATAAATTTCTCAATTTAAATTTTCTTCAATATGGTTATGTATGAAAAATTTTTCATATTTTTCACACATATGTTCACAAACACAATACCTTAATATTTTCTCATCAAGATACTCAAGATACCAAGTATCAGAAATTTCTCATACCATGATACATGGGAAGAGATTTCTCATATATGAACACTCATGTATTGAGAAAAATTGATTGCATCAATATTTTTTTTATTGTTTAGGAAAAAAAAATGTTACAAAATCTAAGTTTGTGAATTTCTAAGAATATGAAGAATCTCTTTCTTAAATCCTAATCTAAAGACCTTATCTTAATGTATATATTATGTGAAATTTCTTATACCTTAATTCAAAGTATGAGAAATGCTTCATACGCATCTAGTTTCTCAATATTGTTGTTTTTTATTTTGAATAAAATGAAAAACTTATAAATGAAAAATGTCTCAGTATAAACATAATGAGAAATTTCCCATACATTGACAAGGAATTAGAAAAATCTCATCTATAATTTTTATTTTTTATTTTCTCAACTCTAAGTTTAATAGCACAATATTTTATCTTCATCTTGATACATAGTGAGAATTTGGTCATGCCTTGATCCAGAGCACGAGAGATATTTCTATATAATCACTCATGTATTGAGGAAATTAACTACATCATTATTTTGTTATTATTTTGGAAAAGATAATAAATGTTTCAAATTTTAGTTTTGTAAAATTTTAAGAATATGATAAATATCTTAATTTCACCTTAATGGAAATTATGATGAATTTTTCATATCTTGGTGCTGAGCATGTAAATTTCTTTTACAAAAAATAGAGTAGGGATGTCTAAAATTATAGTTAATTATAAAATATAAAAATAAAAAACTAACCTATTGGCCATTTCAAGAATTTTACTTTAAGTTTACAAAAAATTAAGCTTGTTGGGTTGTTTATTTTAAAGATCTAGTGACTTATAAAGTTTATTGGCATAGCATAGATTTTACGTATTACCTTTTAAGTCAATGTATCAAATTGTAAGTTTTTTTTTACCAAGCAAGGCCTAACTTATTTGTTATTTTACATAACTTCATATACAAAATTTATTTTATTTGATAAATTTGGATAAATAAATTATTTTATAAATTTTATAAATATATATATAAAATAAAAATTATGAAATTTTAAATCTTTAGATAGAAAAATAATTATTAATACTAATTATACAGCCATATATGTATATATATACATGTATATATTTCTTATAAATGTAACCTACTAAAAATCTATTGATGCTTTATCTCAAAAAGAAAAGAAAAAAAAAAGAGCCTATTTTTTTTTTTTGATTGGGACTACAGGGGCAGCGGGGAGGAAATAGAAGGGGAGAAGGCAAGAGGGGTAGGAGAACTCGAACCGCGGACCACCTAGGTGAGGAGCTTAACAGGAAGGCATGAAACTATTGAGCTGCCAAGGCTCCTCAGGAAAGGCTATTGATGCACGCTCAATTGAGTACCCTTATAACTTCTTGCATTATTCATTAGATTTGGAATGCTTGATAGAGTCGGTCAAATGTATTCAGTGCATGTAACACTACTCATAGATAATAGGGTGCCAGATCCCGGCTTCCATGAAGCCGGGGCGGCCTGATTATTTTTAAAATTTTAAATTTTTTTAAGAAACAAAATTATTAATTATATATTCAAAATCAATTTTGATTTTATCATATTTTTTGAATTAATGGCATTGGTTATCTATTTAATAATCTTTCTTGAAATGGTTAATCTAAGATAAGATTTTATTAATTTTAATTTTAAAAAAATTATGCAGAAGCTACTATTACTAAAATTATTAATAATATTTAATAAGTAATGCATCAATTTTAGAAAGAATTTACTCTTTTAATATAATTTAGTACATCAATTGGAATCTTCTTTTTTTCTTTTGTTGGTACAATTTCTTTTAAAACTTTAATACTCAAAATAATACTAAAGAATCAATATCACTAAAGGTGTCATGTTTTAAAAACTTTCAAATTAAAGGTTTTTTTTTTCAAACTAACATCATCTAGAACTTTTAACTTTTCAAGATTAAATAAAAAATAAAAATATCTTTATACATTTGAAATTGTTCGAATCTCTTATTAATTGAAGAAATAGCATGATCTACTGTATATATAACAAATAATCAATTCTAAAAACTTCTTCATAATTTCATATATCTTTTATGTTTTTCCTTTAAATTCCAAATTATGTTTTTCAAGAGTTTGTTTTATATATATATATATATAAATTTTCATTAATATGATTTATTTTAAAGCTTACATATGATAGTATATATTATAAATTATTTTACAAATTTTGGGGCCATCGTTATTTTGACACTTTAAACGATCGTCTAATTCACCTAATAGATGGGCCATTCATGTGCGGGCCAGGTCGGTAAATTGTGAAGAAAAGTGAAAACCAACCCAACACGGTCCCCATCCCCATTCCCACAATCATAGACAAGAGAAACTCACCAGAACTGATATTCCCACAAGCTCCGCTACCTCCTCCAAAAAGCAATCCCTGCTAATCCCACCCAAAAAAAATATATATGTTGGCGTCTAATAAAATATTATAAATTTTGAGTACAAGATACTTAATTTTTTTTTTTTATATCTCAGGGTGTATGAACTAGTCCCAAAAGATTTGATAGTACGAGATTTTGAACTTGAAACCTAAATGAAAACAAATCCAAAGTCTCAAGTTTTGACTACTAAGTCAATTCCTTGAATTAGTTTTGAAAGTTTTACTTCTATAACTCAGTATTTAAATTATATCTCCAGATTTTTGTCAGTCAAAATTTTAATATAGTCAATGATTTTTAATACATTAAGTAAAACACACGTCATATATGAAATTTTGTTATTAGAAGTGATTCTCGTACACCCATTTTGTACAAAAACATTGTGTTTTTAATTTTTGCATGTGGATTTTTAACGTCATATTTTTATACAGTACAATTCAATAAAACAAACAAGAGCAATTTTGTAAATTTACATGTTAAAAAACAAAAATAGTTCTTTTGCATACACAAAAAAAAAAAATGATTGACAATGGAAAATGATCTCAACTATATACATGCTTGTGCGACCCACGTGCACATGTGAATTAAAAAATATATATATATATATATAAAAGAGAAATGATATTCTCATCACCCTACATTTTTATAAATAGATTTCAATACTTGAATTATGTTGTGCATTAATAAATGTGTCAAGTACAATTTTGAACACGGTACACAAATTTTAGAGTTCATTTTGCAACTTAGCTTTAATGCAACTTTTTGGCTTAAGTCACTTTAAGTCAAAAAGTTCATTTCGGTGGAAAATAATAACTTTTAAGCCACTAGAAAGACCAAATAAGCTCGATGTAAAATTTAATAATTGCCATTCAAAATAATAAGCATATGTATAATTCTTTAGTTAGAATTTGTGTAATTTTATATATAAAAGGATAAAATTAAAAATTATTATAAAAAAAAAAATCAAAAGGCATAAAAGCAAATATGCTAAAAGTTGAGAGTTAAAAAACAAGATTTTTTAACTTTTTGTGTTTTAAGCTAAAAGCTAAAAAATCGATTTTAAATCGACTTAAAGTCGATAACCAAACGAAAACTTAGAGTGCAATTATACAAAACATGAGTGAAAATATAGATTTTTTTTTAAAATTAAAAGATTTTTGTTCTAAAACTTGTATTATATTTTGCATTGAAAAATGTGTCATGTGCAATTTTAAATACTACAAAACAAATTTTAGAGTGCAATTAAACAAAAGAGACTCTTTTAAAAAATAAAAGAATTTTGTTAAAAAAAACAATGAGGAATAATTTTTCCCAACATTGCCACCTTTTAATTTGTGCCATACATTTGTTTATACTCCACACAAAATGTGTGGTCCAAATTGGAGGAGTGTCAATACGACCGCCTTCACCAAATAATTTTTCAAGTATGCCAATTATTTAAGTTTTGCTATATATATATATATATATATATATATATATATTATCACAACTTTTAACAAAATTTAAGAACCTGAGCTCGAGCTCGCTGAAGGTCCTGCTCTAACTGGGCGAGCTTTATCCTACTCGACTCTAGCTGCTGTACATAGGCCTGTCCAATATATATAAATATTTATATATAGATGAGAGAGAGAGAGAGAGAGAGAGAGAGATAGATTTTTATCAATTCTAAACCGAGAAATTAATAGAATAATAAAGGGAGTGTTATTTAATTTGTTTATTCCTATTGGCAGTTGTGTGAATAATACTTAACTCTATTACTAATATAATCTGTAGAACAGACTACGCATTTAGATCTTGATTGGCAACTTTAAACCCTGTTTGAAATCAATAAAAAAAACTGATTTTCTTTTTTAAAAAGTCTAGCTTCTAAGTTAATTTGTTTTGGATAATAATCTAACGATTTTCAAAATAACTCAAAAAAGCTAATTTTTTTTTTCTTCTAATATTTATTTTTTCAAATTATCCTAAATACTTACTTTTTTTATTCTTCTTTTTTTAAAAAAAATTAAATCTTTTAACAGCCAAATTTAAAAGCTATCCCAAACAGACTTTTAGTTTTTTTAATTTTTTTAGCTAAAAAAGTCAAAAAATTAGAGTTGCCCGTTTGGCAAAAAAAATAAAAAATGTTAAAAAATCAAAAAATCAAATCAAAATACAAATTTTTAAAATATATTCTATTCAAGTTTCCACTATTTTTAAAATACAACAATACTCGTTATTTATAACTTATATATTTTCACTACCAATTATATATAATTATTATTATCAAATATATAGAAAGGTAAACCTATTCGCTTTGAACAAAAAACAAAAAAAATAATTTTTTACACAAATAATTAACTTTTAAAAAGTTAACTTAAAAGCAAAATCACAAAACAATTTACTTTTAACTCAATTTAATTTTTTAACTAAAAATACAAAAAAAAACAAAAAATAAAAGTGAGTAAATATTCACACACGTGTAGTATATCAAGCGAGTGAAGAAATTTATTTATTTTTAAATGTACCAAAAATTTCCTGTTGGTTTATGGGGGCGGTAAGTAGTGAGTCAGACCTTTTTCCTGAGTCTGCTCTTCTTTGCTGCTTCCCTGTTTTGGGCCAAACGTCTCAATGTCTGTAACCAATGCACACATTTTCAGCCTAAGGCTTTAATCTTGATCCACTAACCCAAATCCAAACAGTACAGAGTTTATATGTTTAAGGGATCTTCTCTTAAATCATTTATTTTTGTTTTTTTAAAAAAAATTTATATTTGTGTTTACAATTTAAACTTATTCGATTCCCCTCCCCTCGTCCAAACAAACTGTATTTTGACAGAAAATATTGTATTTTTGTTTTTACTTTTGGGCTCTGTTTATTTTAACGTAAAATATTTTTAGATAAAATATTTTATTTATCTTTCATTGTTTGGTTAATAATACCTATGAAAAATATTTTTTTTAATAAAATATTTTATCACATTGGACCAAATTTAACTTATAAAAAATTAACTCGTAAATTAATTTTGAAATTCAGGCTTTGCACACCTTCACCAAATTTCTTTCAATGAAAATATTTTTCAAATGTTAACCAGATACCAAAAAATACAAGTAAAAAAAATTATTTTTACAAAATTATTTTACATGTAAAATATTTTTCACCGTAAAATATACGAAGCCTTAGTTTCCTGTATTTTGATCGAAAACAGCGTATTTTTGTTTTATTTTTCATTTAAGGTTTTTAATATTTTTTTTACTTGCAACGAGAAAAATTTAAAAGTAAAAAATTTAAAAAAAATATATAAAAAAACAAAAAAACAAAAATGAGGTATTTGAAAAAAAAAAAAAAAACTCCCCCTAACACCCTTGAACTCAAAAAAAAAAAAAAAAGTAAAATCTGCATATATGCATATATATGTAAATATGTCTTCACCTTGGCATCTAGTACTTTCTCTGACGACGAACCAGCAAATTTGCTCTGCAACACTCAAAGTTTAAATTAATCAACATTTTATATTGTCTTTTGTAAACACTCAAAAATGTATATTTTGCCTTTTTTTACTCATCTCGACAGGAGTAGACAAAAAAGTATCAGTTTAACAAAACAGTTAAAAAAAAGTTATTAAAATTAAATAAAATAAGAAAAACATTAAGGTAATAGGGACAAAAAAAATTCTCAATATTAATATAATTTTAAAAATGAAATATACTATTTTCATAAATATCAATTCATTTTTTACCTATTATTCCTCTTCACATAAACAAAATATCCTAAATTGGGATTAAAAGAACTTTCCTTTGAGGCTATGGGAGTATTTAGCAAAACAATTGTTAATAATGTTTAGATTTTATTACTAATTTTAGTTATAAGGTACACTTTTTTTAGACACTTATAACTATTGTTACAATTATAATTACTTTTTATTTTATTTCAGTTATAAATTACAATTTTTATTAAATACTCACAACATTTACTATAAATTAATTTATCTATAAATTACTAATTTCAATAATACCAAACAACACCTATGTCTAGGGTTCATTATGATTTTCACAACTAAATATGATTAGGAAGAGAGACCCAAGTCTCCACTTTGATGAATAAGAGTCATGGTAGATTACACTAACTTCTCCTGAGATTTCGATAAAATATAATTAATCATATTCAGATGGACAAATTACACTGACACCTATTACAGCTTAAATGTTATTACAATCAACTCAAAATCCGTTTGTCACCGTTACTAATTTTAAATTTTTGCCAATTTTACCCTTCAAAATTCAACAGTTGTTTTTTATTTTTTTTTATAAAAAATTTATAAAACAATAAAATTGTAGTTTGAATTCGCCAGAATAATTTACCGGCGATCGAATCCGTTCATTAGCTGTGTTAGGTCGTCAAAAGGATAATCAACATTGTCGATCATTATATTTTCATTTTGCCTCTCACAACATATTTTTGTTTCTTTTTTTTTATTTTTTTATTTTATAAAGTTTATATAATGATAATATTTCGGTTTGAATTTTTCAGAAAAATTTATCAGTGATCGAAACTGTTCACTAACAGCATTAGATCGTCAAAAGGGTAGTAAACATCGTCGATCGAGAAATAATTTATATTTTATAATTGATTGTGAATGTAATAGCTAAAAAAAAAGAATAGCCCCTCCCTCTCCCTCTCCCTCTCTCCCATTGGGGTTGGAGATTGGGTTTGGGGCGGTGCGGGGGAAGAGAGAGAGAGAGGCGTTGGGGTGGGGGAGAGAGAGATTTATTATTATTTATATTTTATAAAATAATTTTTTTTTTAGAAATTTTGATAATATAG
>JAULJZ010000002.1:1928431-1944634 GCA_032270985.1 Heliamphora pulchella | reverse complement strand
TGGTTTCTGTGTTAGGGCTTAAAAAAATTGAGGAATTACGCATACAAACAATTGTAAAATATAAATTATTTCTCGATTGACAACGTTCACTTCCCTTTTGACGACCTAACGCTACTAATGAACGGCTTCGATCGCCGGTAAATTACTCTTGCAAATTCAAACCAAAGAATTATTGATTTATAAACTTTATAAAAAAAGAGAAACAATTTGTTGCCCTCCAATTTGATGGGCAAAATTGGAACAAAATTAATGATTCAAACGGAACCCTAACGGCGTTAACTGCTAAGGGGTGTCAGTGTAACAATATTTTAGCTGTAAGGGGTGTCAATGTAATTTGCCCAAAAGTATGGGTTTAACTGTATTTGACCAAAACCTCAGGGGAGGTCAGTGTAATTTACTCTATTTTTTTATATTTAGGTTTTATTTGTTTCGAGATAAAATATTTTACAATAAATCTTTTATGTAAAATGATTTTATAAAAAAAAATTTATTTTTCGGTGTTTGAGTGATACTTAGTGGTGTTTGTCAAAACTATTATTAACAGTTTTAGTTTTCTGCTAATAATTTTAACTATAAGTTACAAATTTTTTTAAACACCCACAACTTCTGTTGTAACTTATAATTATTTTTTTTAATTTCAGCACAAAGCTACAATTTTTAATAAACACTCATAACTTCTGCTACAAGTTATAATTTATAAGTTACTAGTTTTAGTAGTGTCAAACACTTCCTTAAAAAGAATATTTTTTAAAAAAATAAATAAAAGTTGTCGTTGTTGCCACCACCAATCTACTATTACCATCACTGCCACCACAACTACCGTTGCTATTATTACTCTTGCTTCCACCACCACAACATTGTTATTAGTTCAATAAAACTATTACCATCTAGGGGTGACGCCATGTCGGGTGATAATTGGCCCCATCAAATTTTTTTTAAAAAATTATTATTATAGTAATTTTTAGTTGGTATATAATTGACTCCAGTTAAAAAATATAGTTGACCCTATAATAATAAAAAGTACTATAATTATCTTTAACACGTTACACTAGATTATTTTTCTTAATATTTTTATTTTGAAATAAATGATACATTTGTAGTTCTTAGAAAGTTATGATACAAAATTTCACAAATTACAAATTTAATTATACCACTACCGTATTGAACTATTTTACACAATCATAAATATGCATTTCAAGAGCTTAACAACCGTTTTATAGAGTTTAATGCCAAGTTAGTTTTTTGTGTGTTTTGATTTAATGATTGTTTTGTCGCACATATTAGAAATGATATTTTTGTTACTATTGACAATTAAAATATTATGTTCCGATTTTAAAACATAAAATATCATCGAATACAATTGTAAAAGTTCATGTATTTATAAAAAAAATTTGTTAAAAAAACAAAATTATGATATTAAAAGTGTATTATGCTTATTAATTGATACGTATAATTTAATTTATAGTATGCTGATGATAGATGATTAATTATTAATTACTATAAAAAATATTATCTTACTAAATAAATAGAATTTAAAATTTTAAATAATCCCATCAATAAATTTTTTTGAAATCGCCACTGTTACCATCTCACCTCTATTGTCACCACTCCCCACCCAAATTACCGTCATACCAGTTGTCGCTATTACTACTGTCACCACCAACCACTAATTGTTTGTTGTCACCACACCGATTGTTGTTACCACCGCCATTACTGCTGTTACTATTATTACTACCATCAACCACCTATGCTACTTTCTCTCTATTTTTGCCATTTTTACCAAAATTGTAAGCACTATTATTTTTAGAATCATAATTAAACCCAAAAAAATTATTTTAAATTTTTTTTATAAAATATTTTTTAATAAAAATATTCTTCAGTAAAACAAAAGGGACGTTGAAAGACATTATCCTTTTTGGTTAACGTTGAAATACATTATCATTCTCTTCAAAATATTATCTGTTCGGCCTTTTGTCAGTACTTCATCTTTTTTTTCCATGGCAAAAAAAAAAAAAAAAAATTGTCTGCCTGAACTTTGCCAAATATAAAAATATACTTTGGAATGATGTTGAGGGGTGAATCCGTCTTCTTATCTTTAACTAGTTTTAAAAGGGACTCTATGACCAATTACCACTAAATAAAAAAGTACAAATTACACAAAAATTAGGTAATGTTTGTATGATAGAAATCTTGATAAAAATTAAAAATATAGTTATTAGGAATTAAATACTTAAACAACCTAATACGAGACGTAATTATATTCAAACGTTTTGATTAATTTATAAGTCTCGTCCAAGATTTTTTAAATGAATTTATTAAAGTTTAAATATTTTTTTTATTAATCGACCTTGAAATTTAAAATTAACATGAGAGCAAATTTACTTAGTTTAAAAATGTGATTCCTAGTTGAATAAGTAATCAAAAATTATTTTTATTTTTGACCCTTCTAAATAAAAAATTATAAAAATTTAGAATTACATTCTCATTTCTCTTTAACATTCTTACACTGAAAACATAGCCTAGTTTAGTGTCAGTTTGAGATATCTAAAATATTTAACATTTAAGATGTTTAGCTTTTTTCAGAAAAAATAAGAATAAAAAAAATTTAAATTATTTGGGAGAATTTTTGTAGTAGCTTATTTGTTTTTTTTTCTTTTTATTAAAATGTCTAAAATATTTTTACTTTTAGGGCCTGTTTGGGCTAGCTTTTAAGCTGATTCTTTTACAACAAAAAATGACTTTTAAGCTGCATTGTTTGGTTTATAAAAAAAAACTAATTAACTTTTTTTTTCATCTTTTAATTCAAGAAAAAAAGTTAATATATATCCCAAACACCTTAATTTTTTTCAAACAAATTTACTATAATATTCTTACATAAAAAAGTCAACCCTACACACAAAAATAACAAAAGTCATGTCAATATCCCTAACACTACAATTTAAAAGCAAAAATTAAGGGCATTTTAGATATTTTAACAAAAAGCAAAAAAGTTACTACAAAAAATTATCCTATATAATTTAACTTTTTTTATTCTCTTTTTTATTCTTGAAAATCTAAATCTCTTAAAAATCAAAATTTTCAAAAATCTCAAACAGACACTTAGCTTTTAGATCGTAGTATTTAAGATATTTGCACAATTTTTTTAGTTTTTGTGTGTAGGATTGATTTTTCTAAGTAAGGTACTACAATAATTTTGTTAAGAAAAAAGTTAAAGTGTTTGGAATATGTATTGACTTTTTTCCTTTAATTAAGAGATGGAAAAAAAGTTAACTAATTTTTTTTTGAAACCAAATAGATCAGCTTAAATTTTGACTTTTTTTTTTTGCGAAAAAGCCAGCTTAAAAGTTAGGGGTGAAAGTTATTTCAAAATAATCGAATTAGCCGGCCAAACCGATCAAACTAAGGCACTTTTGGTCAATTTTAATTTTAGTATTGGCCAGTTTGATTTTAAATTTTAAAAATAAATTGATTTACAATTCGGTAGTGGTTGAAGTATCTCAACTAACCAAAATTAATTTTCATTATTCTATATATATATATATATATATATCACACATTATGTAGAGCACTCAATCACCAATCCCCAATATTCAATAGGCGTTTTGTTGCTTTTGCACACACTCTCTCATTCAGGTTACTTTTTGTTTTATTGAATTGACATGCAAATAATTAGATTTTTCTCAAGGTTAAGAGTTGGGTAGATATTGAATTACTGATTATTAAAACTATCGACCAAACTGATGCAATAAAACCGCAAAAAGTATAACTCGGTTGATACTATTGAGTTTTTAACTTCGGTTGGTTCGGTTTCAAAAATTTAGTACCAAAATTTTCGATTTCAATGCATCATTTTACTTAAAAATCAACCAAATCAAACCGATTACACCTCTATAAGAAGCTATCCAAAGGCCCTTAAACTAAAAAAACAATCCGCAGGACCAACACTAATCAGCTTTGGGCCCTGATTATGGTCTTATTACATTGATGTAGGCCCAATAACATCATTATGTGTATCTGGTTTGGACCACACGTGTGAGAAAGCAACTATCCGTGTTTAGGGTTCGCGTTGTTCGTAGGTATTTATCTCTGGCAACGAAATGTGGTTTCTCTAGCTGTTGCTCATTCATCGGCCATCACAAACCCTAATCTAGGGTTTTTTGTTATAAGGTACACTTTTACATATGACTCTAGATCTTGTATTACTACGGTTTTTACATGCGGATCTGTGTAGTCTACCGTGTTTCGAATTTGGAAATGGTTGTTTTCGCGCGACACTACAAACGATCCCTAGTTTAAGGCGAGAAATCACTTGCGTTCTCACATTTTACTCCGTTTGGTTGCTGAGAAATCTTTGGAAAAGTTACGAGAAATCAACCGTTCTCTCTCTCTTTCTGTTGCATTTTTATTTTTCGTTTTCCAATGGAACTAAACAGGTTTTGTTAATGCAACATGAAAATCTGGTCTAATGGTTGTGTTTTCTGTTTTGATGACAGTAAATAAGTCTGAAGAAAGGAAATAGTTTCAGTCATGAGGTATGTGACGTGGAATTTCTTAGTTTGGTTTGATGGTGTTCCCTCTTGTTTTTGTGATGGATCGAAATCTTATAACTTCAATTTGTATTATCTTTTAAAGTTTTTGGTTGAGTGTATAGGCTTACCTTTTTTTATTCCTTTATGTTGTGGAGTGCTCTATTTCACTCTTTCAGTTCTGGATTTATTTGATGGTTGAAAGCCTTCGCCATAATTTGAGTATGACATTTTCTTTTACGATTGGCACTACTATGTGATTTTTTTTTTTGATAGACCTTTTGATGAATACTAGCTGTTGGGAGCACACAATGTATGTGTAAATTAATTATACAAAAATTAAAATGATTAAAGAAAGAAATACCCCTAGAGATATAATTTTAAGATAATAAACAAAAATAAAGGGCATTTTAGTTCAACACAAAAATCCACACAGCATCAAAAGAAGAGAACACCAAGTAGATGCTTTCCCTTAATATAGATAGTATAGATAATAGTATAGATGGTTTAATGCCCCAGTTGAAAATGTTATCCATCTGGTGCCTGGTTGGTAATTTTTGGATTGTGTTATTAGTTTGAAACTTTGAACTTGGATACAGGTGTTTGTTAGCATGTCCAATGTGTGATTAATACCCTACACAGTTATGGGAGACTCATTTTTAGAAATTCCATAGTTACTTTCTGCATAGGAAGGGTGATGTTGCTTGTCAGTTTTCACTATGTGTGTGTGTTTTTTTTTGGATCTAGAATGTACCTTTTCGTTGGGTACTACTTGGAGGTTTTGGTCAAATACGATTTTCCCGTCTGGTTTTGAAAATTACAAACTCCCTGTTTTCAGATAACTCCATTAACGGAGAGGATAACATGACTACTTTAACCTGTTTATACTTGCATAGTTCTCTCCTATGTAGCTCCTTTTCTCTCCTCAAACTCACGTCTAAAATCTTTCTCTCTCCTCCACTTCTCTCTCTGAAAAAATGCCACCATGGTGACTTACCTCCACCTCCTTTGCTCTATCAACTAGTCCATCAACCACCACAATGGCTTACCTCCACCTCCCTTTCTTCTAACTAAATAAAAGCCATTGAGCGGGTACAGCACCATACGTAGCACTAAAGTGATCTCATTAAGCTTAAACATTTGAATAATTGAATTGGACTCAAATTTCTTGACGGACGTGAATAATTGGAATCTAATACCTTGAAACCATGTTCCTTTAACAAATTGCAATATTTATCATTGCGAAGAAAAACTAGGAGACAGATAATGAATATGCAATATGGGCCATCTTCACAGAGCAAACTAAGAAAATGGAGAGAGAGATGGGGTTTTATCCCCTGCCTTAGCTATGAGAAAATGACCCAATCTATGAATTGCGGGACTCAAATTTGGTCTTTGAAAAATTAATTAGAGACTTAGAGTTGACAAGTTGAGTTTTATGACCAAAAGTAATGAGAGAGAGGTTTCAATGGTGCACCCACTGTCGAATGGTCAATGACCCAATCTATGAATTACGGAACTCAAATTTGGTCTTTGAAAAAAATAATTAAAGTTGACAAGTTGAGTTTTATGGCCAAAAGTGGTGAGAGAGAGGTTTCAATGATTGAAAAGGCTATAGGGTGGGTGGCGATGTAATGTGTTCAGTGAAATGGGGGAAGAGGGAGAGGGAGAAGGGTGGAGAAGAAAAGAGTAATATTGAGAGAGAAACAAGTGGAGAAAGGGAGGCAGTTGTAGATTTTGACGAAGTGGCATGGCAAGTGTGAAAGGTGGAAGAGAGAGGGAACAACTACTTGGTGGTGACACTTGTGGCCGGTACATTGTTAAGGCAACATTGGCGAATAGAGGTTGCCTACTTAGGAGGAGAGATTGATGGAAGGAAGAGGGTTTGGGTATGGAAGATCTGGAGATTCAGTGTGAGGGAGGGAGGAGTAGATAGCTCGCACAGATGTAAGTGCTGGGCCTGCTGGCTGTGGTGCTCATTCGTGATGCCTGCAGTAGTGGTTGTTGGTGGTGGAGATTAATTGCAATACCGATGCTAGCGGTTGCTGGCGGGGTGTTGCTGAAGGCCAGTGCGGGTTATTGTCTTGCCGAAGTGAATGAGATATAGATTTAGAGGGGGAAAAAATATATTGAGAGAAGTGAAAATAGAGGGTAAGTTGGGTATTTTGAAGAATTAAATGAATGACAAACATCAATCTGTTAGTCAACTGTTTAAATGAGTGACATCATCATCTGTTAGTTGACCTTACAGTTGGCTAACAGAGGGATGCTTCTGTTATTCGAATTTAAACCTCAAGGAACGGGGAGTAATTTTTCAAAGCTCAGGGATTCAGTTGTTTTATTCCGGATTCATGCAGGCAAGTTGCAGCTGCCTCATAAACCTGGAGGTGGTATTTGTAATTTACAATCTTTTTTTTGTCTTTTTTTCATAGGGTTTAATAGTTCTGTGATGTTATTATTCTGCATTGTTCTCGAGCCTTATCACCTATCATCCAGTATATCCCAAGGATAGCACATTTTGTTAGTTAATGTTCACTGGCTTTTTTTTTTTTTGCTTTACAGTTTAACAGGCTTTGATTTCTGAAATCTGGTGCATTTCTACTTTGTAGTTATAAATTTATAATTCTTACTTATGATTTGAATTCATGTCTTCTCTTTCTACAGTAAACTTCAGAGTGAAGCCTTGAGGGAAGCTATTTCTCAAATTGCTAATGATGCAAAGGAGAAAAAGCGTAACTTCACTGAAACCATTGAGCTGCAGATTGGTCTTAAAAACTATGATCCTCAGAAGGACAAGCGTTTCAGTGGTTCTGTGAAGTTGCCTCACATCCCTCGTCCCAAGATGAAGGTTTGCATGCTTGGTGATGCTCAGCACGTGGAAGAGGTAATCCTGAATTGAGAAAATAAGGGGGAAATTGATCTTTTCCACATTCCCAATTGTAATGGTTATTTCTGTTTCTTTTTAAGGTCAAAAAATGTTGATGTTTAATATCCTTAAAACCGAATCAGATAAATAACAGAAAACTGCGTTTTATATGTGATATCCGACCGTTTACCTTGCAAGAGCTTTTATATTAAGTTTGTGAAATTGTGTAAGAAATAGATGATTTGTTTTTGGATTTTGTTTGTTGTTAGGTTGATGTATAATATCATTTTATTTGTTTTATATGTAGTTAAATTGGTAACTTGGATGAAACAATGGTACGCCCAGCGCACTGCACTGTCTAGTTCCTCAGCAGAACTTTTCATGACAAGCTTGCAGTTCATGTTCTATTCTCTTAATTCATATGTTGTTGTTGGGATTAACTATTTAGTGTTATTATTCATACATATGTTTTAGCTAATCTCATACTGGTGTAGAAGTAACAATGAAAATGTGCTGGAATATTGTTTTGGAAGACTTCCGCTAGTACATGTGTTCGTAACACAACTGTTTAGGCCAATTAGGCATTATACTGATGCAATTGCTTGAGATCTTTTTTGCTTGAACTGCAGGCTGAGAAGATAGGTTTGGAGTATATGGATGTGGAAGGGCTGAAGAAGCTTAACAAAAACAAGAAACTGGTTAAGAAACTTGCTAAGAAATACCATGCCTTCTTGGCATCAGAAGCTGTCATCAAGCAGATTCCCCGTCTATTAGGCCCAGGTCTCAACAAAGCAGGCAAGTGTGCATGACGATTCAAACATCAAAATTCTTTTTTCCTTTCAACTGAAATATCCAATTTTTGTTGTATATCTGGATCTTTTACGGCTGCACTACAAACTCAATTTTCATGGTGCTATTTTATTACTTGTGGCATTATAACCATTTTGAGTTTTAATCATTTGGAAAAGAAAAAAAGGTTTCCATTTGCCTTGCTAAAGTACCCTGTGAGTGTATTTTGTGGCTAAGCAGGTATTACATCAAGTCATTATGGATAGTTTTATGTTCAATTTTTGTTGGTCTTATCAAACACACTCATTGAGTGGACGGAAAATGATTTTCTGATTGATCTTGAAATTGAACCTTTTCCCCCATTTTTTTATTCTTGTAGTACTGTACTTCCCCTCTTTTTGTTTGAGTTAAATCGTGAAAGGTCTAGTAATTACCCATGCCTAAAGACACTTTAAACATAATTTGATCATAAAATTAGTTTTAGATAGTGAGCATTCTCTTTAATAATTTAGAGTAACAAAGGATTATAAAATAATTTTTACTAGTCTCACTCTTAATTTCAACTATAAGTAACAACAAAAATATGTGCATATCAAAATTAAAATGCCTTAAATTATGTATGAATACATATACATGTTAAAAATGTATTTTTTGTACTTCCACTTTTGCTGTTTTTTTTTTTGATAAAAGAGAAAGAAAAGTTGAATTTCAAATAGTGAGAGAAAATTTAGATTTGATATGAAAAGAGATGGGAGTTTGTTAGTAAGAGAGGAGAGAGAGAGAGATAAAAAGGTGAAAGAAAGATAGAATATAAACAAATCCTAACCTTTGAATATGTTACATAGGCAAATGTGTGTTTTGTAATATGGATTGTTATTGATCTGCCAAGCCCTGTTCTGCTGCTATACATGATTTATCTCATACTGTCTACCTTTGGGTCGGTATATGTGATTTATGGGCAATTATAACCTTATTATACTCAATAGCTTGAGTTGAATGTGTCAGTTCCTTGTCTTTGATTGGATCTGACTAGATCCATTTCTGGTAATGCAGGGAAGTTTCCAACCCTTGTTAGTCACCAGGAATCTCTAGAGTCTAAAGTCAATGAAACTAAAGCAACAGTAAAGTTCCAACTGAAGAAAGTTCTCTGCATGGGAGTTGCTGTTGGCAACTGCAGTATGGAGGAGAAGCAGATCTTTCAAAACGTGCAAATGAGTGTTAATTTTCTAGTTTCATTGTTGAAGAAGAACTGGCAAAATGTGAGTTGTTTCTCCCTTACCTTAACTAATGAGTTCGACATGAATGCAAAAAGTATTGCAATAGATAGTGGGGTCGTGATGCATATCTACTCTTTTTTCCCATGCTTTTGATTGTTTCAGGTTAGAATTATTGGTTGTCTTAATGCCATTTTTGAACAATTAGTTTCATAGGCAATTAGGTTTGGTATACTATGGTCCCCTATTCTATATATTGGCATTGTCAAATTTCAGAAGCTTTGGCCTTCACCCCCATCCCCATAACAATCCCCCCCCCCCCCACACACACACACACGCGCGCGCGCGCGCGCACATACCTTCAAGACTAACAGAAGAGGTGCACTGTCCAGACCAATATGTTAAATTGTAGAGGAAAATAATAGTTGATTTCTAGAAAAGCTATTATCCTGATTTTTATAGCTGAGATGAAAGTTTACAAAGTTTTATGCTTTTCTTTGTGGTTCTTTCGAGAGACTCCTGTGCTTGATGTGGAACAGAGATGTGGAAGACTGGAAACCTCTTGACAACTTTATTTCATTCTCTCTTATTTCGTTGAATTTTCTTATGTCTTAATTGCTTTGCTAATTTTCTTTGAAGCTTTTATGTTGATAAATTCCTTGAGCTGTCTTTGTTGGGGTTAAGCACCTTTCCATTTTCGTCTACTTCGGGAGTGTGGCTCACTTCGGTCACACTTTGATGATCGACAGCGTTCATCTTTTAGCCTGTAGTATATACATCATCCATGCAAAAAATTAAGTTCGTCAGCTACCGCGAAATGCGTAAACAAAGGAAACAAAGGGATGGTAAATAAACATCACCGTTCATTTTTAAAAACAAATGTGATTTGATCAGACACTTTACAATATCCGATAAACTCGATATTTTTCATGAATGATCTACCCACTAGGAGTTACAAAGTGTAGGGTTCGGATCACTAAAATGTCACCGAAGTGGGCCTCACTCCCCCGAAAATGGATGAAAATGGAGGGGACATTAGCCCATCTTTGTCGTGGGGGCGAGAGTGTTTGTTTTTTTGGGTGGTGGTGGTAAGGTTGATTTCTTGCTTGTGATGGTCAATTATCTTACGATGTTCTGTTGTTATTTGAAAATCAGGTGAGGTGTTTGTACCTGAAGAGTACCATGGGGAAGCCCGTCCGCATCTTCTAAGCAATTTTTTGTTTTGTTCTTTTTTACCTGTTGATTGTGCGATTCTATGAAGGGATTTGTGCGAGCAAATTCTCATGTAAGATTTTCCTGGATTGAGCAATTTTCTATTTCTGTTAGCTGCTTTCTCTAATGGCTGCTCTTGAATGCATTGAAACCATTATAATACTTGTTTTCTATAATTTTTATGGAGAGATTAACTACTAATCATTTATTTTGCTGTTTTACTATAATTATTGTCTTCCAAGTCTGTTGCATACTGAATATGTTGCTTTGTTGGCCTCTAATATATATATATATATATTCGAGGCCCCACGACCAGTTTGGTCCAATTAGGAAGCCTACCCATAATAAGCTCAGGTCACCTCAAAAAGGGGCAGCCCACAACAAATTTGACTTGATAAGTTCTGGGCTAGCAGATAACCTAGGAAGACTATTCTCGTAACGGAAGTTTGGGAAATGGAGTAAAAAGCTTCTTAAAGCAACTCTAATTGTCAAGAGATAAGACAGTATCCCAAGTGAGCCAAAGTTGAAGGATAAGAGACAGAGTCCTAAGGGAACTCGCTTTCTTAGTTTTTGACTCCTATATAAAGGAAGGCATTTCATACCCTCAGGTACGCAATTTTAGCTCACTTCTTGATTAGAAGCCTCTCAGAAAAAAATTTAACTTGAATGTCGGAGTGTTTTCCGATCAAATCAGGTCAGAAAGTACCAACGGTGATCTTTGTCTTGCAGAAGTTAGGGAACATCACGAGTAGCATCTAGTGAGTTTGGCATCGAGAAGTTCGGTTCATGATTTTGTTCGAGGTCATCAGGTTTGAATTAATTTGATTGATTTTGATTGTACCATTCTTTGGCGTGCCAATTCGGCTGGCACAACAATTAACCAAGGACATCTCACACTATGAGATCACCCAACTCTTGTCCAAAGAAAACAGTCATGCAAAGGAATAAGAGTAATTACTATGAAAATCTTCCAATAACCGAGCACGGTCGTTCCCGAAGAAGAGCAGGCATACTGTTTAAAGTTGGGTCCAAGCTAGATGGACCCCATAAGGGATTACTTGATTGAGGATGAACTTTTATCTTATCAAAAGGAAGCACGGATAATAAGAAAGAAGGCATCTCGATTCTGGATCTCAAGTTCGAGGGATTTGTACAAGAAGTCCTTTATAGGCCCATACCTCTTTTGTGTACACCCGAACAAAATCTAGGATCTCTTGTTTAAAATCCATGAAGGGATCTATGGTAGTCATACTGATGGAAGATCTCTAGCCCACCGAGTAATTTCTTAAGGCTATCGGTGGCCTTACATGCAAAAGGATGTAGAACAATACGTCTAGAGGTGCGAGAAGTGTCAAAGATTCAGTTCAAACATACATGTCCCAGTCGAGGATCTCTCACCATTGACTAACCCTTGGTCCTTCGCACAATGGGGGTTTAACATAGTGGGCCTCTTTCCAAATGCCACAGATAACAGAAAGTACTTACTCATTGCCATGTATTACTTCGCTAAGTAGGTTGAGGTAGAATCTCTAGCCAACATTAGAGATGTTGATGTTAAAAAGTTCACATGGAAGAATATTGTTACTTGATTTGGCATACCCCGAGTAATTATTTCTGATAATGGCACTCAGTTCAACAGTTTTGTATTCAAGAACTTTTGCACGAGATTGGGAATCAAGAATTATTTTTCTACACCGGTGTATCCGCAGAGCAATGGGCAAACTGAAACAACAAATGAGACTATTATTGACGGGTTCAAGAAGATGTTTGATGTTGCCAAGAGAAGATGAGTAGAAGAACTCTCCTCAGTTTTATAGACGCACCGAACAATCCCAAGGAGGTCCAAAGGGGAAACCTCCTTTTCCTTAACCTATAGGGTAGAAGTAGTTATACCAATAGAAGTTAGATTGCCAACAATCTGAACAGAAGTCAACATCCCCGAATTAAACGCACAAGCTTTGGCTATGGACTTAGACCTAGCTGAAGAACGAAGAATGAAGAGCGATGGCAGCTATTAAATTGGTGGCCTACTAGCAAACTTTAACTAGAGGATACAACGAAAGGGTCAAACATCGCTAGTTCGGTGAAGGAGTTCTAGTACTGAGAAGTTTTCGGGCACATGAAAGATCTAGTTCACGGAAAGCTTAGTCCGAACTGGGAAGGCCTTTACAAGATCATCTCTAAGGTTGGCACTGGAGCTTACAACTTGCAAGATATGAATGGTAGAGTCATCCTTAGGCCGTGAAATGCAAACAACTTGCGTAAATTTTATTTTTAAATTTTTAGTTTTTTGTAATTTTTCAGCTTAGTAATAAAACGCCGATGTTCGGCAAGAATTTTTTCTTTTCAAATTATCCATCTTTAATACAAAAGTTTTTATTCGAATAAACTTCTTTACAAAAACTTGGGAGCTCATCAAGTACTATATTATTTAGTCAATAAGTTCATGGTATATCCAAACTAATTGAGCCACTAGTATGGAAATTAATCCCATACCTCAAAAGAAAAAGCCTAAAAAGGCTAAATTCGAAGTGTATCCGAACCAATTTAGCCTTAGTATGGAAGTTCATCCTATACTTAGGAAGAAAATGCTTAAAAAGGTTAAGTTCAAATTATATTTGAACTAATTTAATCTCTAGTATAGAAGTCTATCCCATACTTCGAAAGAAAAAGCCTAAAAAGGCTAAGTTCGAAGTGTATCCAAACTAATCTAGCCCCTAGTATAGAAGTCAATCTCATACTTGGAAAGAAAAAGCTTAAAAAGGTTAGGTTCGAAATATATCCGAACTAATTTAGCCCCTAGTATGGAAGTCCATCCTACATTTTGGAAGAAAAAGCCTAAAAAGGCTAAGTTCGAAGTATATCTGAACTAATTTAGCCCCAAATATGGAAGTTCATTCCATACTTGAGAAGAAAAAGCCTAAAAAAGTTAAGTTCGAAGTATATCTGAACTAATTTAGCCATAAATATGGAAGTTCATCTCATACTTGAGAAAAAAAGCCTAAAAATGCTAAGTTCGAAGTGTATCTGAACTAATCTAGCCTAGTATGGAAGTCGATCCCATACTTGGGAAGAAAAATTGGGAAGAAAAAGCTTAAAAAGGCTAAGTTCGAAATATATTCGAACTAAGTTAGCCCCTAGTAAGGAAGTTCGACCCCATACTTGAGAAGAAATGACTTAGCCTAAAATGGTTAAGTCTAAAAAAGCATCAATGTAGAGCAGTACTTAAAGAAGGTTTTCATTAAATGAAATGGGCTAGAACCCTTAAAGCTATAAGTAGGGCCCTAGAAGGGCCAAACAAAAACATAAGTAAAAAGAAAAAGAGAAAGAAGATATGACGCCTATGGGGCAGCAAGAAAGTTTTCGGTGGTCTCCACTAGAGTGCCCACCTCTTGAGGAGCGGCAGAGGTCTGCTCGGCGTCGTCTCCACCTCTTCCTTTGCCGGCCTCAGTCACAACGACCCCCTTCTTCTGCTCCTCTGATTACAAGAGCCTCTTTCTCTTCCCCTTCCTTTTCCTCTTCTTTCGCTCGCTTGCTTGGCAAGGGAACCTCGGTGTAAAGTGGGGAGGATGCCTCGACCCCAGCAGCTTCCAAGGCATCCTTCCAAGCAGCGACGTAAATAATGTCTTTAAGCTTCAGGACTTGCTCCTTGTAGTCCTTTGTGGTTTCTGCCATGCCCTTAGCATAGCCCTTCTCTTGGACCAGGGTCACCTCGGCTTGAGTCTTCTCGAGTAGTACATGGGAGGCAATAAAGCTGTCTACTTTTTCTTTTAGATGCCTCTCCAAGGCGATTTCTTTTATCTCTAGCTCGGAGACCCTGGCCTGGGCTGCATCAGCAACTTTAGTCTTCTGCCGAAAACTGCTCTCCAGCTTGCCAATCTGCTTCAAGTAGTTGAAGTTCGTTTTGCAGAGTTTGGTGAGCTTGGCTTCTTGTGCTTCCACGCGCTCCACCATCGTGATTAGGCGTTGAAGACCCTAAAGAAAAGAGGAATTCATCGATTAGAAAAGAACGAAAGAAGAAAGTTGCGAGAGGAGAAATAAAAGAAGTTAAGATAAAAGGATACTTGAATAGAATGGCGAATGGTGGACTTCACCAGCTTCTCATGAGGGAACTTACAGACCTCCTTCATGTTCGCAGGCAGAAGAAGGGTCTGGCTCAACCCATAGGCAGTGTTCGGAGAAGCTGCCTTGTCCTCCACGTTTATGGGGCGGCCCCCTTCGACAGAAGTGGGGTTTAAGGCTTAGGACATCCCTTAGCATTCATTACATTCTCTCTCTTCACCTTCGCTTTTTCTTTTTCTATTTTTCTCTCTCTCTCTCTCGGTCATGTTCCCCGCCTTCTTCAGCCTCTTTGGGGTCTTAGCTGGGATAATACCTTCAGTGGACAGCATGGATAACTCGGCAGCGAGATCGGTGGCCTTTGCTCGGCGATTCTCTTCGGCTCTAGTAGTTGTGGCCACTCTAACCTTCTTCTTGGGGCCACCAAGTGTAAGAAGTGTTGAAAGGTCAACAGTGGGAGTCTTCCTCTTGGCCATCCTCTCAATGCGGGCAAGATCTGATAAGTGAGCTAAAGAAGAAGAAGAAGAGATGAGAGTTGTATACCTTGGTGTTGAATGACCAGACTTGTCAGTTATGAAAGAAGGATGTGCAATGGTTACTAGTTTCTCTGCCCTGGTGAATGAAAGAACGACGACTTTTTGCATTGTGACTTGTGCTGAAGCAAATGCAACAACCCGAACACCGGTTGTGTTTGGTCTTATGAAACTTCGATAGGTCAGGATGTATTTGAGAAGTATATGGGCAGCTCGGTGCAGTCTTCTCTGCTCAGGCAACCATTCGTAGGCCCCCACTTTCTTCAGATCCTCAATGTCCTCAATTTGGACGCCAGGCAGAGGACCGCGGGCTGGGTTGTTGGCAATAACACTTGCGCTGAAGAGAGAAGAACGCAAGAATAAGGGGATAAGATAGTACTAAATCAAGTGAAACAAAATAACAAACACTTGGCGATAAATACTACCGAGTTTTAGTCCATTTTTATGAGGAACAGTGAAGATATCGTGTTCCTCCCTTTGGTCGAACTCAAAATTTCCCGTAATATACAGGAAATCATCATCAACATTCTTACTGAAGTTCTGTAATTCAATGACGAGCTTCTCAACTACTCGTTTTGCTTAGAGGTAATAAAATTCAATTGAGTGCTTTACCATGTTGTAGCAGTAAATTATATCCCAGATACCAAGGTTGGTGCTTAAAATACGATTTAGCTCTACAATTCTCATGACCACTCTAAATACATTAGAGGAAACTTGAATGGGGCTTACCCAGGAATGTCGAAGGATTCGCCGAAGAAGGGGATGAAGAGAAAACCAAACTCTCCCCTCCACTATGGCTACAAGTGAAAGGGGGAGCTTTTTTCAATTTCCTTCACGGGAGTCATTGGGATTAGCCAGGGTGATGGCAACATCCTCTGGAATGTTGTATCGACGCCGAAAATTTAGCATTGCCGTTGGCGTCTGTTAGCCCAAGAGTTTCTTAATTTGATTTTGATGATTTTCATAATTCATTTTCTAAGAATAAATGTCTTTAAATGGATAAT
>JAULJZ010000002.1:1895177-1915570 GCA_032270985.1 Heliamphora pulchella | reverse complement strand
TCTGCATTAAAAGGGATAAGAACGATATTCTGGTTGCACAAATTTACGTTGATGATATTGTGTTTGGATCTACATGTAAATCTCTTGCTTTCTCATTTTCTAAATGTAAGCAAAAGGAGTTTGAAATGAGTATGGTAGGTGAACTCAATTATTTTCTAGGTTTACAGATTAAACAGTCTGACGATTGGATCTTTATATCTCAGTCAAAATATGCTGAAAACCTAGTTAAAATATTTAAACTGGAAATTACCAAACTCATCTGAACCCCAATGAGTACATCTGTGAAATTGTCAAAAGATGAGAAAGTTGAAAATGTTGATCAAACCATTTTTAGAAGCATGATAGGGAGTCTTTTGTATCTCGTAGCTGGTAGGCCTGATATTTCTTTCAGTGTTGGTATTTGTGCTCGTTATCAGGCTAATCCTAAGGAATCACATTTAAATGCTATTAAAAGAATTATCCGGTATGTGAATTCTACTGTTGAGTTTGGTATTTGATTTTTCAAATATACTAACTCAAGCATTGCAGGTTTTTCTGACGCTGACTGGGCTGGTTGTGTAGATGACAGAAGAAGTACATCAGGCGATTGTTTCTATATTGGTAACAACTTCGTTTCGTGGCATAGTAAGAAACAGAATGCTATTTCCTTGGCAAGTCCTAGGTGATTAGGAAAGGTGTTTGATTAGGAAGCCTTGCTGGTTTGGTAAGAAATCCTCTTAGATTAGGATCTTCTATCATTTGGAAAGTTGTGATTATCTAAGATCTCTTGGGGATCTAGATAAATCTCTGGGTGTTTGTTTCCTAATGTGAGTTTCTTCAGAAGATTAATAGAAGGTCAGTTATATCAGCAGAAGGTGAAGAAAATTAAAGCCTTGAGGGTTAGCCTCGGCAACCTATCCGCTCGAGCGGTGCCCAGACAGGTTTTGTTTCCTAATTCTAGATGTCTTGGAATTTGGGATCTATATATATAGATCATTAAGGATGCGCGATTTTTGAGGACTCTACTGATAGAATACTATTGAGCATTAATTCAATTCAATAAGTCTTTTATGCATAAAAACCTTAAAGTTCATTCGACAGTAAAGCTTAGACGGTGTTTTAAGTTTCGACAGAGAATTCTGTTGGAGAAAGCTGCTATGAGGAGTCGTTGCAGTAGGAATTAAGAAGAGAACAGTCAACGAGGATTCGGCATACAAACTTAGGACAAGAAGATTGAGGAGTCGGTCAAAAAGTCTGTGACATGTATTGTTTTTGTTCAAGTTTAGTGCTTGGTTCCTGGACTTGGATGTCCCGTGATTTTTTACCCGTTTGGGTTTTTCATGTAAAAAGTTGTGTGTTGTGGATTCTTGTCTTGGTTGTTTTATGTGGATGTGATTGTTGTTTAAAAACTAAAAATATATTTTTTTCACAATTAAAGGAAAAATCATATTTTTCAAAGACAACAAGCATTTTGTTAAAACAAGATAATAGATTTTTGGATTTTGAGGTCATTAGTTCTTCAAATGATAAACCCAAGAGATCATAAAATTGCTTCATTTAATTACCCAAAAACAACTGCTTCATTTCTTATTGGGTAGATTCATCGATCCTAGAGAACAAGCCACATATGAAGTGCCTAAAATGCTAGCTATTGATCTTGTAAAATTTTTAATATGGCTCAAGATTAGGTCAAAGTCTTCTTCAGCCAAAGGCTTAGTAAAAGACACATCCATCTGCAAGAAGACAAGGAGTGAGTACGTGAAGAAAACAAGAGTAAAATATATGAGCCAATAAAAGTAAGAATACTTAATTTGATAACATATGAGAGAGAATTCACATAAATTACATCTTTAGTTTTCTCCCAGACCACCTTAGGACTTAGGGATAGTCCCGTAGGTGGAGGTACGGAGTTTTTAAGACTAGAAGGTGTGGGCATGTCACCTTGCCATGGACTGAAAGATTCACCTTCTTCCAACACCTTGTTGACAAATATTGGAATTCCTTGAATTGATGCAAAAGCTTTTGAAGTTTAGGCAACAGAAGAAGTGAGACTCCCATTGGAGGGATAGCTATCTTTTGTTGAGAAATTACTATCTTAGCAACAGTACCAATCTCTTCTACTTCTAGAGATAGTTTCTCTCCCATAACAGGAGGCTCAACAGTAGAATCATCAATATTTTCTCTAGGTAAAACTTTTTTTTCTTTGATTTCTGCAAAGGTAATAAAATGTTATGAAGGTATTGACATATAACCATTCGTGATAGAAATAATAAAGTTTTCTCTTTTATCTTGGTAAATACCTTGAATCTTTTGTTCCCTTGTTTCACCATGGGAACGGGGACAAAGCCAACTAGGGACAAGGTCTCCTTCATTGAAGTTGGGGCTTATTTGGGCTAGTTTTTAAGTTAATATTTTTTGTAAAAAATTAACTTTTAAGCTGCACTGTTTAGTTTTCAAAAACAGTTAATTAACTTTTTTCTTATCTCTTAATCAAAGAAAAGAAATCAATATATATTTCAAACACACTTAACTTTTTTTAAAACAAAATTACTATAATGCATTTACATAAAAAGTCAACCCTACTCACAAAAATAAAAAAATCGTGTCAATATCTCAAACACTACAACTTAAAAGCTAAAAATAACGGTAATTTAGATACTTCAATAAAAAGCCAAAAAGTAAAAAAGCTACCACAAAAAATTATCTCAAATAATCTAACTTTTTTGTTAATCTTTTTTCTATAAATGTTAAAACTTTTTAAAGTCAAGCTTTTTAAACACTCCAAACAGGCACTTAGTCCCTTCAGACTTCTCATGCCTTTTTCTTTTATTTATCTGCTCTTCTTGAGTTTTTATTTTCAAGTAGTTTTTGAAGTTGCAATTACAAAATCTAGAAAAAGAAATAGAGTTGTTCTGACAATGAAAAACATTTTCTTAAAGAAAAACAATTTGAGGAGAAGAAAATTGGTATTCAGGAAAATGTTGAAACTCTTTTGGATTTTGTGAGAAGATGTAGAAAAAAAAATAGAGAAATAATTCTCAAAAGATGCTTCTGTGCTAAAAAGTGTAAGAACAAGCATATGTTCAACATAACTCAAACATGAATTTTCACTCAAAGGAACTAAAATTTTGAGGTTCAATTGAGGAAAATAGGCATGCAACCATGCTTGAAAAGGCTAAAAAAAAACTCCACAACTATCTGAAATACCCTTTCAACAAATATATAAAGGCTTTTATACAAAGTACCCAAAACAAAGGGGACCAAGGCCAATTTTTTCTTCTGAGTCAGACAAAAGGCTATGTTCATGTGCTCCTTGATAACTTTAAAAACAGTACTATCAGAATAAATCAACATAGCTAGATGGCCTAACAAAAGGGGAATCTAAAGAGTCTAGTGTAAATAATGCATTGACCTCTAGAATTGTTGAAGAAAGGCCAGTAAGGTGAACAACATTCAATACTGTAGGTGACATGGGACCACAAGAAAGAAGTAGGGCATTACAAAGAATGTGACAAAAAACAATCTGCCATTTGTTCATGTCGATATAGTAAGTTGAAAGGGCGATCATTTCTCTAATACCCAATTTGTCCCATTGTCTTTGAAGATATGGTTCCATGCAATTAACCGAATCTCACCAATCTTTTTTGGGATTCATCCAAGAGCACTGAGGCATAGGGGATTCCCATTTTGTCCAACCAAGGTGTGGACGATGGATAATATAGGATTCATTTGCAACTAGGGGATAACTCGACAAGAGAAGTTCATGAATTTCTGGTTCAAACAATGGATGAAGAATAAATCTTGAATTGTAGTTAGGGCTCACAATTATGCACCTGCGATTCTCATGTTGTTCAGCAAAATCTCTAAGTATTTTAGGAAATCTAAGAGTAACAGTGTCACTAATCAAAGATTTCTAAGTTTTCCTAAATGCCATATTCAAGAAGTTGAAAAGGTTTAGAGCAATAGTCAAGTAAAGGGAAGACTTTACTACCATACCTATTTATAACTTCATTTTTAACTGCTTAAACAAAACGGTCGAAGGGTCATTTATTTGGTTTAAAGAATATTCAAACAAAAAGTGGAAGGAAGCTACCCATTAAACATAATAAAGTAACCGCCTTAGCAGTTACAAAGTCAAAAGGCACATTAGAACTAACACGATCAAGAGATATGCTAGCAGCTATCTTTTAAACCTTGGACGAAAAATTCAAGGTCTATATAATGCCCTCTAATGATAAGGAAAAGGATTCTCGACCAAAAAATCAATTGATTACTCTATGTATTTAGAAATAGCTTCTTAGCTTAGTTTAAGCAAGTTCCTTACATTAATCGTAGAACGCATAACTCTTTGTCAACTGGTTCTCCAATATATTCACATCATCAATATACTTTGTTCGTGTCGTACTATAGCAAAAATAATTATTTAAAACCTTACTTTAACTATTAATCCGTAGGATAGTGGCTAACGTCTGGATATCGTCTACAGGGAATTGAATGCAATTATAATTTATTTATAAATATTTTATTAATGATTTTCTAAGGAAAAAGAATTAGATTTGATTTATAATTTTATATAAACTAAAATGCCAAGAAAGCCAAAGATTTAGAATTCGAATGAAAAAGGGATTCTTAAGGGTTTAGAATCCACTATAACTAGTGATTCTTAGTTTAATTCAAACTCTAACTTATTTTTATTTAATTCAATCCAATTCTATTGCGACTACAAGACCGATAAAGATTATCAAGATGATAAGCTTGAATCCAAACCCGTCCTAACAAAGTATAGAGTATCTCATGTTAGATATCAAAGTACAGATATAACAGTTGTATGATCTCGATTTCACAATCACAGAAAAAAAAACGAAACTAAATAATCAAATTAAAAACTCATTGATCAAAATGTCAACGTCTCAAATCACATAAGGAATTGAATCCAAAATAGAGAATAAGTAAACGAGTTTAAACTACTTCTAATAATACCGTCTAGGGATTTATCATCCCTTAATAACAGAAGAAGCTTAGCCGCTCATGTTGCGATTAGAAAACATGAAAAGTTGAGGAAAAGCAAAGTCCGGAGTCTTTGTCTTCGACTTCTCGACATGTCCCGAGCTTTCTAGATTAGCCTCCTAACTTCCCTCAATCTGTCGTCTTTTGAAAATCTCAGATCCTTTATTAATGAACCCAAGCTACCTATTTATAGGTAAGCTTTCTGCCACAATTTCAGTCTCCGGGTGCAACTCTTCCTGCGCGCACCGTCTGAACGTTAGATATTTTGTTTAGACGCTTTTATGCTCTATCTGGATGCTGGACTCTTCCGTCATGACACAATTCTTATTGTCAACATTTTGTTCGGACGTTCGTCAGGATATAATCATCACAGAAACTTTTTCGTCCAGATGCCGTCCGGACACGATTCTTATTGGACCAATTCCGTCCGGACGTTGGATTCGTCCGTTCAGGTGCAACTTTTGTAAAAATTTCCTTTTTGTCCCTCTTCTCCGTTTTGTCTCATTTTATACCATTTTCTCCTCTAAGCCACTCCTGATAGTGCTGTTGACAAAAGCACTACAGAACAATTTATTAAACATTTTCGAGACTTAACATAGTGCATTTTGTGAAATAGGATCGACACTTTTATGTACCGATCAATACTCTTTCTTCGATATTTATATTTCCTTTCATCTCTGCAATTGTTTGCTCATTAAAGAAAGTATTAGAACAAGCTATTGAACCTCAATGCAATTGATTGATATAGTTTTTTATCAATTTTGACGGGAGAACTTTTTATTTAGTTGTCAATCGTACATCGACGCATTTATTCCACAACCAATTATAATAGTATCATAATTTTCACTCAACTCTTGCAAAAAGCTTGTTGTCGTTCGAGGGTGATCACGTAGTCTCGACTTTGGCGTCATCGGCGTCAGTCCACGTATGCTAATATGGTAGATGTTCATATTTGAAAAAGCTACCTGAAAAGATTGAGGTAGTGAAAAATAAATGATGAAAGGAGAAAAATGCACCAAAAACGAAAATAAAATGCAAACAACACACAAAATTAAGTAAATTAAGAGGAAAAACTAATAAGGAGAGAGTTATAGATAGAGAAAAATGAAGATAAGAGAGGAAAGACAAAAGATTTGGAGAGAGAGTGAGAGATCAGAGAAGGGTTACCACCACAGTCTCTCCCCCCAAATCAAAAAATCCTATTTTTTACACAGAGAGGAAGAGAGGGAGAGCGGGCCTAATTATTTGAATTGAAAAACTAGATTTAGATTATTCAATTTTGTTTATGGAATTGAATTGAAGAATTAAAATAGTCACTTTCACATGTTTTTTATGTTTTATTTTTACGTCTAGTTATTGAATAAGAAAGGGGGGCAAAAAAGTTAGGCTAGGAGATATGTGATAGTCGCATATTTTACAAATTTGTATTTGTGTGTTATATATTATAGTTCAATATGAAGTTATTTGATTTGTTATATCCAAAATATAAAATTTAAATAGAGAAAAACTAATATTAAAAGTGAATACAATACCATCATATCTAAATTTCTAGATTTCTTTAACAACTACGACAGTCAAAAATAATTATACCTAGTAGGGGGAAAATCATTAGGGGTGCATTAAGAGTTGATCTTACCAACTCTTGATAAATTCAAACACAAGACTCCATTCTGCATATGAGCCCAAGTTATGACTGTGATGACTAGTGGGAAAACCCCAAATGATGATAATAAAAGCCAATTTGTAACTCTCTCATAAATGGAAGACCATCTCACATAACCAAGGTAAGTAACAAAAATCATCTTATAAGTTCATATCATTTTTGCTTCACAACCTTTTTAATTTGGGCATTTGAGGGTTTCTATTGTCCACCGGTTGGGCAACTTTTTTTGCAAGAACTTAATGAACAGGCACCATCGTCATTTTTGTTGGGCTCTCTTCTCTATTTTCATAGGAGTGTATATTTTTTCGGCTCTCACAATTCCTATTTTTATCTTATACTATTTAAACGGCTATGAGTTACATATGGGTAATAATATTATCATTATTTTATATATTTATTGGTGAGTTTATATTGGGTCATAATTACATATTAATATTATTAATATCGATGATTTATTATATCATCTTTTTAATTCTATGCGCATAGGCGTACTAGGCTTTTGTTTGTGAAAAAAAGAAGCCATAGAAATGTGTTGAGAGATAAAAATTAATGTTTTTCAAAGAGGGTTAATATACTATCATATTAATTTTTAGTATTTTATATTATTTATGGACAATTTTTGTTCATAACTTGTTTATATTCTCTTAGTAGACGTGAACATTAGACGAAGAAAGCTTGTGAGTACTTAAATTATATTTTGGAGCTGATACACTCCATTTGAATCATCATGTGAGAAGATATATCGACAAACGACACGTCTCTCAATCTCACGTGCCACTTCTTTTTTCATTTCTATTATATTTGTGCTCTATTACTTTTTAAGTCTTAAATTTTAATATTATTTTAATTCAAAAAAATAAAATGTTTAAAAATCATTTTGGTCTTGCTAACCACCGCCCATTAGATGGTGAATAACAATACTAAGAACTAAACTCTTAGTACTAAGAGTTAAACTTTTAATAATTGGAGTTCATTATTATCTATCACCCACTCGGCGATCATTAGCATTTTTTAAGTTTTTTTAACAAAGAAGTTTATAAAAATTAGCCTCAAATCTTCTTCTTCCTTTTTTTTTTTAATTGTAATCCCAACACATTTTTCAATCCTCATATACATTTTGGCATCTCCACTTACGCATTCAACTCGTCTATTTAAAGTTGACGTGATATGGCGAGTAAGTTATATAAGATGATGGCAAATACTCGAGCAAACTGTCTACAAATCCTCACAAGATGATGCAAAATGGGTACTGGGAAGTATCCTGGGGAAGTTTGTGGGATTTCCTTGTCAAGATTCCTCTCTCAGATCAGAACTCGGGGTTACCGAAGAAAGAATAGGAGCACAAAGATCAATGGTCCAAAGAAAGGGGTAGACGAAGACTGGAGGATAACATCAGGGAAAAGACCAATAACAGAAGAGGTTCAGCTAACAGAGGTGAATATTGAATAGTCGAGGGTACTTCTAAGAAGCAATATTTGGATTTGGATAGAAATGACCCAAGGAATGGGCGGCAGCATGTTGCGGTGGAGGCGACCAGCCGAAATTGGTCCCTAATGGATCAATGAAACTAATGTCATGCAATTGTCATGGTGTGGGGAGTCCCCTGACACTTCTCCAGCTAAAGGAACTTAACAGGTTCCAATCCCCAGACTTGATCTTTTTATCAGAAACTAAGAAAAGAATGGCGCATGAAGGGTCAAGAAGATTTAGAGGATGATGAAGATGGATTGAGCTATTTGGGCCGATCCTATTGGGAAAGCTAGAGGCCTGCCACTTTTGTGGAAGAACAACTTACAGGTAGAATTACAAGTTATTGTCTCATTTCTTCATTGATATTAAGGTGTTCGATAAAAGGTCCCAAAGGAGTTGTGTCTACTCAATGTTTATCTCAGTGTACAAGATGATGTAAGACGGGAACAATGGAGTTTTTTTTTTTGTTAATTACAAGAATTGTTTAGGGTCCGATTGGGTCTTGTGGGGTGATCTATTGACTTCGTGAGGAGGGAGGAAAAACATGGAGGACCATGGAGGTCTGTAGGATCTCTAATTGGGTTTAGGCAGTTTATTAGGGATTGTGCTTTGGTTGATTTGGGATATGTGGGCTATCCTTTCACCTGGAGAAACAAAAGTAGTGGTCTGATTGAAGAACGATTCGATAGAACTCTAGCCTCAGCAAGTTGGAGGATGCAGTATGGCCAAGATGTAGTGGAGCATGTGAGGGTAGTTGGTTCAAATCATATACCACTAATGCTCTCAGTATATCCTCATTTGGGGCCTTATAAGCTAACTTTTCGCTTTGATTCAAGGTGGATTCAAGTTCAGGACTCAAGACGAATTATCCAAGATGCATGGCGGAATCAAACTGAAGGATCACGTCCATGCCAAATCCAAAAGAAAGCTCAAGCATGCCGACAACAACTTTGCAGGTGGTGGAAGGAGAAAAATCTGAACTCAAGGAAAATGATTGATCAATACAAATTAGAAATCAAAAATGCTGGAGGAAGACCTAAGTTCAAATCATGACCGATGCAACAAGTATACCAAGGAGAAAGCGCCAGAGTGGGCTAGAGAAGAGGAGTATTGGCAACAGAAATCTATGGTAAATTGGCTCAAGCTGGGGGACAAAAACTCATCCTTCTTTCATGCATTGGTATTACTACGGAGAACATACAGTAAAGTGAGCGTGATTGGAGATGATCAAGGGCAATGGCTTTCAGATCCAAAAAGTGTTCGTGTTCAATTTTAGACTTATTTTAAAGGCATATTTCAGTCCAATGGCTGTGACCAAATAGAGGAGGTAATTTCTCTAATCCCAAAAAAAAAAAGTTTCTGATTCAATGAACACTATGCTACTCAAGCAGGTGACTGACTGATGAGGAATAAAGTCAGCACTATTTGACATGCATCCGACATTGAGGAAATAAAGGCTTCAGCAGTAGATGGTATGACGACATTGTTTTATCAACATTACTGGGATATGGTGTGTCCAGATGTAGTTGCAGCAGTTGAAGCCTTTTTTCATAGCTGCTCCATGCCAAGGATTATCAACTAAACTTTGATATCCTTGGTACAAATGGGGAGAGCTTCTCTCTCTAGAGAGCTATCCCTAAGGCTCCCATGGTGTTTTGGCAATGGAATTCTATCGTTGGTTCTCTTGGATGACATCCTGGTAGCCTTGACTACCATGTCTGGTTTGGAGACGGAGTTTGGCTCGACAACATAGCATGTCATGGAGCTGTTTGGTGTATCTACGATGGTTTCAGCTGGAATGTTCAAAATCGTCATTTGATTAGAGGTTGGTGCTTCCAGTTTTAGTGCGCAAATAGAATGTCCATTTAAAATCTGTTATTTGCAAGTAGTTTCAGCCACTGTTGTATTTAGTGGGTTACAATGTTGTTTCCTATCTACAAATTTCATGGAAAATTGATGCATTGGCTGGTTGTTGAAAATCTGAAAATGGCGATGAGTTCTTCCATGCTCCCATTTTGTATTCCTATGGTTGTCTATCAGGTTCAATCTTATTGTAGAATTGTTATAAGTGTTTGCAACTTCCTGTTGGAATTGCCTGGTCGGTATAGCTATGTTTTTTTCGCAGTGGGGAAGATTATGTATGTTCACGCGTTTGATGTCACGTAATTTCGACCAACCAAACCAGTGCAATTTCGACCAATCAGCCTCTGTACAGTTATTTGTTAAGTAATAGCTAAAGTTTTGGCCAAAGGACTGAGAATGCTCCTTCCACAGATATGTGAAACTCAAAAGTGCTTTTATTGGAGGAAGACACATAGCAGATAGTGTCTAATTTCCCACAAAATTGTGTATGATCTGAAAAATAGGTGGAGATGCAAAGTGGGATGGATGGACCTCAAGCTGGATATGGCAAAGGCGTATGATCGTCTGGAGTGGAGGTATCTTGAAGAAGTACTTAACTGATTCACATTTGGTGGGCAGTCGATTAAATGGACTACGAAATGTGTTACAACCCGTGTTCTTCTCAGTTTTGATCAACAGAGAAAAAGGCAAAACCTTTACACCCCAGAGGCATTCGCCATGGTGATCTTTTATCACCCCATGTATTATTGCTTTGGGCTCCATTATCTGCTGGAGGATGCCAAATAGAAAGGTTGGTTAAAGGAGATCAAGATTGGTAGAACTTGCCCAACGATCTAGCACCATTTTTTTTTTTTGCGAATGATTCTATTTTCTTTAGAAGGGTGTCTGCTCAGGACTGTAATACAATCAATGAGATTTTTAGCAAGTACAAGAAGGCTTCGGGGTAATTGATCAATAGAGGCAAATCATCCATCCATTTCAGCCCCAACATAAGTAGAGAGGAAAAACAGCTAACTCTTACAAGCATTGGGATTTCTATGGAAAATAATGAAGGATGATGACTCCTATAAGGCTAAGAAACATCAACACCACCAGACCTTAATCAGTGTATGATAGGCACCACAAAAATTACAATCTTTATACATACACCACAACTTACATCTTTAAGCGATAAACACTTCCATCTCCGACTTGTTTTCCTGATCAATCACGTCGAGAAACACGGGATCAACGACTACGTGACTGTCCACGTGGATCTTAAACTTGTGGTCCCACCACATCACATTGGCCGCCCCCTCGATGTCCACGGCGGCGTCCAGAACCATCTCCCGCCGCCCAACGTCGGCGATGAACTTGGAGGCGTTGTGGGCGAGCTCAAGCCCGCTAAGACGCGCCGGGAGGTGGAGGAGCCGGCAGGACTTGGCCGGCTGGGAACCGGCGTCGATCCGGGCGGAACCGAGTGGGGAGCCGGCGTAGAAGATGGACATCTCGGTGGAGTAGTAGTGGACGGGGACGATATTGGGGTTGGTGACGTGGACGGTCAGCGTGATCTCCGCGTCGAGGACTGGGAAGTTGAGCTTGAAGGAGGTAAGGCTGATGGATATCAGGTGGAAAGTTGGGTCTCTCGGCTTGCCCATGATTATCGCCGCTAATGCGCTGGCTGACGCCGCCCCGACCAGGGCAGAAGTCCAACTCCATTTTACCTTTCTGCCCATTATCGACGGCCAGAATTACGGTTCCTCCGCCGTGCACTCGCCCCACAGAAAAGAAAGAGGTCGACTGGTTGTATGGATCTAAACGAAGAATTTAATGATTAGGGTTCGAGGCAATAACAAGACTTTGTTTTTTTAATTAGGATAAATTACACTACTAACCTTTCTTGTTGTTTATGAAAATATTATTTATTTTTTTTATAATTTTTAAATTATTATTAATTTTTTATTTGATTTAATTTTTATATTAAATTAATTTAATCGCCAAATTTTTGTTACTGCTTAACAGAAAAATTATTTTTCAATGTATATTTTTATTAGAAAATAATTTATTAAAATTGTTTTTTTTTATCAAAAACTATTTTTATTATTATATAAAAAATATATTATTTTTTAATAAAAAAATATACATTGAAAAATAATTTTTTCATTAAATAGTAACAAAAATTTAACGGTTGAACTAATTTGATACAAAAATTAAATTAGAGAAGAGATTAATCACATTTTAAAAAATACAGTGGAGTGATTGATATTTTCGTGAATCTCATGAGATTAGTGTAATTTATCTTTTGATTATTCTAAATTTTGTTTAAATTATTATATTATTTTAAAATTATTCTAAATTTTTATATTATTATGAATTTGAATTATTATATTATTCTAAATTATTATGTTATAATGACTTTAAAATCAAGATATTATTAACTACAACCAAAATTCAATTGAACTTGAACCCTAAAATAAAAATAATAATATAAACAAAATTGTTTTATTTAATAATTTTGTTTAAATTTTTTTTATATTAGGGTTCGAATTCAGTATAATTTTTGTTTGAGATAATAACTCTTTTTATTTATTCAAGATTTTAATTAAATTATTATATTATTTTTCAAAATTTTAATTATTATATTATATTATTTTGTTTAAATTATTTTATTATATTAGGGTTAGAGGGCTATTGAACTTTCGTTTGAGATAATAACTTTTCTTCTTACATGTTTTGTTTAAGTTATTAGTTTTGAATGGGTAAATTTGGTTTAGTGATTTATTAATTTATTTGACTTTGAATATTTTTTGTCTTTATTGAATTTTTTTGCATCATTTAGGTTTTGTTCATTTTAACGTAAAATATTTTTTGATACAAAATATTTTTTATGTAAAATATTTTTGTAAAATTTATTTTTTCTATTTTTATTTTTTGATGTTCGTTTGACATATAAAAAATATTTTCAGAAATTTTTTTTTCTATTGTTTGGTTCAATCAAAATATTTTTTACAACAAAAGGACTACTATTTCTTACTCGGATTGCATAGTTGAGACTAATAAAAGGAAGACTACCAAAAATTATAAATAAAATTATAGCTTATAAAAAATGAAATAATCAATTAATCAAACTGAGGAAGATGAAGAACAATTACCAAGTATAAAAATTAAAAAATGATAGAAATTAGAATACTTTTTTCCGAATAAAACCAGACAATTACCAAGTATAAAATCTTAAAAACCAATTGATTCAAAGAAAAATAGAAACATATCACCATAAAAAAATAGTAACACCCTAAAAACTAGGGATCAAACAAACAAAGTTTTCAAAACAAAGATATACTAGAAACCTTAAAAACTGCCAAGCTTCAATATCCTTGGTACGATGTATTTTTTTCTAAAATCTTCATGCAAAATACGTTAAGAGTTTATTTTTCGTTGCCATAACTTATTGTCAAGCCTCAATATCCTTGAAATGATTTATTTCTTTTCAAAATTCTCTAACCAAATCCTTCAAAGATAATTATCTTTTGCTATAAATGCTTTTCCAAGTTTTTCAAGTTCAACCAAATAATTAAAAGCAGAGCTAAGAAACACTCGATCAAAATCATCCATTTTAATTATTTGATCATGGAGAGCTTGGACATTAAGCTTATCCCAAACTAGCTTACTAATTGCATCTGCTATGTGTCCAAGTTTTTCTGAAATTGTTTTGAGATTTTGATCCTCATCACAAGTGTCCCGGCTTCTCTTGCGATGTTGTTTTAGTTGGGATGACGTTGCACTAAAAGATGTAGATTTTTTTCCATACTTGTATTTGCCTACAACTAAAGTCATTTCATCATACATTTCAATTTTCTTCTCAAGTTACTTCTCATGAGATGGATGCACCTGTTTTTAGGGGGAAAGAAAAATCCACAGTTAGCATAAAAATATGAACACTAAAATAAAATAAAGATTCAAATAATATAATAATCTCACCTGAACATATTTCGAATAGACTGTTGGACTAGTAGTTACCATTTTCATGTTCTCTTTCCATTCAAAATCACTTTTCTCTCGAAGTTGATCGATGATATTCCATGAATATTTCACTATCCTAAGATGATGTTCGGCGTGGTATGATGAACATTCAATTCCAATTTTTTTTTAATATGGCAGTTGACACCTGATTAAATGAACTCGTTCTGAACGTATTATTAGGCCTATTTCCAATCTGTCACCTCATCTGCAAGAACTTCCAATAACACACGCTCTATAGGTTTTGTCCACCTAAATTGTTTGTTCTTACCTTCACTCTTTTTGCTCATTTTCTAAGTCACATACAACTTGATGCAATTAATTTCAAGTATCAAACCAATCTCAGATTAGGAGCTAAAAAAATAAAACAAGAGTGAAATAATTAACTAGCAATTAACAATCAAAGAAAGCAAGCTCTTTCATTACAATTAACAATCACTCAAAGATTAATCAAACCGTCAACAGTATAAAATTTTCTATTTTATAATAGCCAAAAAAGGATAAACATGTTTCCTGGAGCAGCTATATGATTTAAAAAGGGAGTATGGAATAAAGATGAGTCTGTGCATAGAATAGTCAAGAAATTCTAATGCCTCGGTTTGGAAATGTAAGTCTAATAATTAATCAAACCATCCATAGTAATATATAGATGCTATGAATTTAACCATCCATAGTAATTAATCAAACAATCCAACAGTCAATCAAAGAAACCATTTAACAATCACTCAACCAACGAACGACTATGAAAAGTACAAACAAGCACAACAAAAGAAAAAGCATATTTAGATGCTATGAATTAATTGTATTGGTCCCACATGGCTTGCGCTATTGCATTCCTTTTCAGTGTCCATTCTCTACTTTCTTCTCTCTCTTCTCTTTGTGATCGTGATGCATTTTCTCTTTGAGATTAGAATTGACGATTGACACGTCGCATAATTCGATCATTTGGATCGACCCCCATTACATGATTGTGCAAAATACAACATGCAAGTATCACATCCACTTGAAGTTTATAATTCTAATAAGGCTCTGCATCAAGCACACGAAACCTTTTCTTCAATACTCCAAAACCTCGTTCAACAGTTGTTCTCAATGATGAGTGGCGAAGGTTGAAAAGTTCTTTTTTATTTTCAGGCGCATGATTCGCGTACTCTTTTAGGTGATATCAGACGCCACAATAGGAAGGAATAAATCCACTTCTAATTCCATAACTAGAGTCAGCAAGGTAAAATTTATCTACAATTTTAGAATAAAATGTTAATATTATCTAGTTATAATGCTACCATACAAAAAATCCCATAGTTAATAAAAAATACCTTCAAGGGACTTGAAGTCCCATGGGTCTTTGAAAGTGCATCGTTTAAGACACGAGAATCATGCACTGACTCTTCCCAACCAACAAGCACATATGAAAACTTCAAGTCAAACATAATGGCCGCTAAAACATTTTGTGTTGTCATTCCCTTTCGACTACGAAACCTTTCTTGAAGTTCAAAAGGAATTGATGCGCAAATATGAGTCACATCCATAGCTCCCACACAATTGTATTTATCCCAATGGTATTGAAAGTTAGATTAAAAATTTATTTTTTAAACTAAGAATTCAATTCTTGATATAGGTTTTTCCCTACTTACCACAAACTAAGGATAAAATCGTTGATTATTTTGAATTTCTTGAGGAGTTGAACCACTTGGTGGTGTTGAACCATTTGGTGGTCTAATGAGCTATGGATATAACTTTAAAATTGTATTCATAATAATTTGAAAATACTGGTGAATGGAGTCAATCGATCAATAAAAGCCAAACCAGCCACTCGAAATCATATATTATGTCCAACTATCTGTAAGAAAATCAACACTTGCTCTTTCACAGACATGTGAACTATTGATTGTAATAATTCTTTTTGAGTAAAATCTCGCATAACCTTGAAAATGCTAAAGGACTCATCCGTATCCAGTATATATAGTGAGTATTACCAGCATACAAAATACTATTTATATAGTTTTCCCTCACTTGGTCTCTATTTACAGAAGGTGCCCTATGTATACCAGGGTTATCATTCCTGAATCTATAAATTTCAATAATTGCAGCACCCATAGCTATAATTGATATGCCAGCTCCTATGGCTGCAACTTCAGTTTCAATTCCATTATTTCGATCAATAGACATCTACAAAAGAGTAGCATTAAAAAAGCATTTAAAAGCAATCAAGATCTTGATAAAAAAAAATTCAAAATCTTGAATGGGCATATTCAAAAGAGAAAGAAATATTGACTTGCATAGGGAAATAAGGATATTCATCAAAGTCCTTGACAGATGTAAAATATGATTATGATGAGCATTCAGGGATCATCTTAAAGTTGTAGACTATGATGAGCATTCATGGATCATCTTAAAGTTGTTAACTCTATGCAAATGGCAGCAGAAATTGGAATGAATTATTTTAGACAAACAGGCAGGTTAAAATTATGAAATGTTAAGGTTCTACACAAATATGGTAGCCAGACAAGTAATAACATTTGGGAAATTTTATTATAAGTTAGAAATCTCAGTACTCCAGCTCCATGTAGTTCAAGATGACACACAATGCAAAGTTGCATACTATCAATATTGAACATTAATGTCTTACAACAGCTCAATTATCAAATTGTTGACAATATGAATGAAGCAAAACCAAGTTAAAAATCGATGAAAATGATCTTTTTAACTTGAACCAGATTGTTATCCATGTCACTAGCATCAATTCACTAATTAGGTTTTACAACCAGAACTATAACAAGATTACGCAACAAGAAAGTAAGCCTGTTGCTTAATTGTGCAAGGATGATAGTAGAAACTATCAAATTACAATCAAATCACAAACCAGAATAATGAAAACTAAGCAATCATCCCAAAAAAAGTAATTTCTAGCAAGAATTTAAGGTAAAGATTGGTGATATGGTTGAAATAACAATGAAATTTTGGAAAATATAAAATGCAGATGAGAGCACAAAACAGTTCAAAAATTGTTCACTTAAAAATTATAGCATCGAATAAAAATGGCATGTATGAGTGTATATACATCTTTCGAAAACCATCACTGGTTGATCCAATGACAAACCGTTCCCTGTTTGGAAATCTCCCTCCAATCTAATTTCTTGTGAATTCAATTCACTGTGTATCACTTCTTCACCATATATATATATATATATGTGTGTGTGTGTGTGTGTGTGTGTGTGTGTTTCTGTTTTATATAGGTTGCATTTAAAATTGTATGATTACGCAGGTGTAGAAGGAAAGTAGATACACATTCAAAGCAATTTCTCTAAGAACAACCGAGCATATCACATTCTCGATTAATATAACTACAGAAAAATACGAAATCGAATGCGAAATTAGCTTGAATCATAGAAATTGTAATGTGAAATCAATAAGTTGTTAGAGCGAGAGAGTTGAGAGAAGCTTACATTTAAGTTTGATAGTCGAACGAAAAATGCACCGAGAGAATCAAGAAATCGTTGTTTTCGTTTCAGAAATTAGCAAAGAAAATTCGAAGATCTCAGAATCTGAATTAAAGAAATTATGAAAATTAAGAAATCGATAGAAAAATTGAATCTGATAGATCGTGAATACCAGTGGGAAGAAAGCTCTCTACATCTCTCTTGCCCTCTCTGTTGGAAGAAAGGAAGCTTTTGGCTTATTTGAATCCGATAGATCGTGAAGCTTCCACGGCTATATTTTAAAACAAAAAATGACTTGCGGATTTGTTAAAAGGAAAACAATGTCTTATTATGTTTTTACTTACATTTTGGTAAACAAATACCAAAAAATAGGTAAAATATTTTACGTTGAAACGAACGGAACCTTAATCAAACTATTATACTTTTTAGACTATCATCATTGAGACGAGTCGAAAAAGTAAAAATTTTTAATCAAAATATAAAAAAAAATTTAAAAAAGATAAAAATAAACAAAAATAAACCAATAAGCCAAATTTTATATTGTTTAAGCAAAAATAAACAAAAATAAGCTTAATAAACTAATAAGCAACATTTGTCCAAACAAGGCCATTATATTATTGTTCAGGGTTAAACCGTGTAGATGTGATAGGAACGGGCAATAACTAAGTTAGTCCACATGGATCTTTCTAGTTGGGTCCAATGAACCTGCACAATGTGACAATCATTTGACTGTCTAGTGGCGAATGTTAGAAGGCCACTCCGACGGATAGATTAGCATGTTGTGAAATTGGGAGAAACAAGTATGCTCTTAAGTGTTTAGTTTGACAAAGTTTTTAGAAAGAATGCTGAGTGTACCTAGTAATATGAGTTTGGCCCCTTTATATAGGGGCTGGTGGACATGCCGCTTTTAGAGACTCATGTTGGGCTGATTTTGATTGGAAGCCTTATTCTGTAGGTTAGTAGGTTAGGCTCATATCCTTTAGGGTGATATGTGGTAGTGGGCTTGCAAACTTGGTCCTTGCGCTATTAATGCTATTAGTTAGGCCACACTACTCTCATTAATACTCTTAGCTCGGCCATGCTATCCTTATTAATGCTCCAAGTTCGGCCACACTATCATCATTAATGCAGGAGAGCTCGCCTATGGTATTTGACACTTTTTGGGTCCCAAGTGCTACGGATCGTTCATGGGGCCGGCATGGAGCAACACATGCAGGATACCTCCCACTGGGTTGGGCCCACTAGGTCAACTAAGTATCCAACCCAAGTTGGATCCGCACCTCTTTCATTTGCTCCTTAGTTCTCATTCTCTGAGTTGGGTAAATGATATAAGATGCTCGGCTTCTTTGATTGCTCGGTTATAGTTAAAATCGCCATTCAATTTTGAGAGTTAATTTCATGGCATTTAAGGCGCCATTTCGTCTCTACCACATGTCACATGCTAGTTAGTCCTAGGTTTGGCGCTCGCATATTCACAAGGTTTGGTAGGCCTTCTTTTGGCTACACAAGGTGACCATTAAGCGTGTCTACCCTTTGGGTTCCTATGTGTAAAAATAGGGCCTCTTCCAACATTCGATCCTTTACTTGGATTTCCCTGCCTTGAGCTCATACTGAGGAATTTCTCTCTACTTTGCCGTTGTGAGCCACTTGCCTCACTCGTGCGCCGTCGTGGCCGTCTAACAAAACCTTGTAAGTTTCCTATCCTTCTCCTTCTAAACTTTCCTTGGCCAAAAATCTAGGAGTCTTTTAACTTTTCTTTCGTGGATTTATGTGCAAAATTTTTGAGTCCACTGTTCGTGTCTTCTAGTGAATAGCCTTTTGGGGTAGATTTTCCTTTTCTTTCCTTTGTCTATTTGCAAAACATCACTCTCTTGGAATGTGGAAATTCGAAAGGGTAGACACCCTTTCTGCTCTTGCTTCCTTTCAAACCAAATATAACATTTATTCTTTGGTCTCAGTTTGATTTTACGACGAGACCGATATTAAGGAAGGGAGAGGAAACAAAGTTTCCTTCCCATTGTCTTAGTGTTAAAGGGTGGAGTTTAATTTTCCCTCCACCTCTTTCTCTGTGAGATAAGAGTGCCAAGTTTCAATCAACTTCTTTTGTATAGTCATGGGTGTGGTCGAGATGAACTGTCGCTTCGAATTGAATCTCAGCATTCCCAAAATCTTCTATTGCTACACTCTCGACCACAACCAAGACTACATAACTCATTACCTTTACCATAGGTAACTCAACCTTATGCTTGTCCATGACCTCCCCGACTCTGATAAGCACATTATTGTCTTTCATCTTGGTAGGGAACGACTTTGAGATCTTGGCAGATCATGTGGGGATGTTGGGTCGAGCTCTTCACAAAGTTCCAAAAAAATCAAGCTCAATTCTTCAATACTACCTTTGTTCATTTCGTCTATATGACCCGGTACAGACCCTAGTTGTAACAACCCGGTTGATAATGACCGGTGTAAAGATCCAGCCCAAACCCTAAGTGTTAGTGACGGATAGTTCACAAGACCATAGAACACAGAAGAAGATCAAAATTCTAACTCGAATCGAAAACCTTAAGTTCGGCCCGAAAACCCTAACAAGGTCCAAAACCTAGGCAAAAAAATCTTAGCACTCGGAGAGTCTCTTAACATTCTAAATGAAGTAAATATCATGAAATAATGAATTAAAAATAAAAAATCCTCATAAATAGAGTAAAATAACCATTTGCCCCTAGTACAGCAAAAAGTCTTAAAAATTCAAAATTTGACACATGGATACCCTAAATCAAGAATTCAAGTACAATTAAGTAGCAAAGGACAAAATAACATTAAAAATGATGAAAATGCCCCTTAGTGGCCGACCACCTTGGGAAGAGTGCCAAAAAGTGACTTTTGTTGGCCTAACAAGGTTTCAATAATCGATTTTGATGATAACAAACTTATATATCTAAATTGTGCAAATTGAGATTGATTTCAGGACATACATG
>JAULJZ010000002.1:1860509-1880482 GCA_032270985.1 Heliamphora pulchella | reverse complement strand
ACGGCAAATTGATGCCGAATCTGGACCAACAGAGCACCAAACTTCTCAACTTGACCGTTCTTCAGCGCATCGATCCCTTCGTCGAAGAGATTCTCATCACTGCTGCTCATGTCACCATTTATGAATTCAATATCGAGCTCAGCCAATGGGTATGCCTTCTATCCCTCACCATCTCTTTCCATCCCGCTCGAGCTTTGGTGTATGTTTATTTTCGTGTATATATGTTCAGGTATTAGCTCTCTGACGTATTTGTTTCGTTTATATTCGCCTCGCTTGTAGAGTCGAAAGGATGTCGAAGGATCTCTATTTGTTGTTAAGAGGTGAGTTTTTTTTTTTTTTAACGAAGTTTAATCTTGGGTTCTTTTTATTATTTTCTTTTTTTTTTGGGGTTTCTGTACGTTTAGAGTTGTTCTTGGCGTGAATTCATGCTATTTGCCGTTGGGTGTGATTCTCTTTGTATATATTAAGTGTTTGTCTTGCAATTTTGGTCTTGATTTACTTTTTTAATCATTTCAGGAACACTCAACCTCGGTTCCAATTTATTGTTATGAACCGGCGAAATACTGGTTAGTAATGTAGTGTTCAATTGTGTAGATTTTCAACATAGATGTACCTCATTATTGACTTTAGATAGGTGTTCAAGTAGTCAAATCATTTTATTGAAATAAAAATGACCCAAGTTAATAGCTGAACACATTGTCCTGGGAAGCAGGTGCCATCCGCCTTCAGAAGATAAGTGCGTATAAAAGCTGCTAAAACTGTGCTAAACTGTGCTTTTTATAGACGCGTGGCTCAATATTCATTGTGTAGTGTAAAATATGGTTTTTAAAGGGGGCATATAGATTTCCCAAGTTGCAGGCTTGTAGCATGCTTTTTCTAGTTAGGTTTTGAGAGCAACAAGTTAATTGGGTGTTTTCATTTCCTTGTGATATTATATGGTCAAATTGTGAATTGAAATTGTTTTAGTTTGAATCTTGATTCTAATTGAATCGTGAGTCATAAATATATGGTCATAATTTTAAATTTAGATTGTAACGGCAGGTCATGTCAACTCTCTTTTCTTATGCCTATAAATGAACATAGAGGCTTACTTTGCTTTGGTTAGTGTATCTTTAAATCCGGAAAATACGCATGCCATAAGCATCAAATCAAGTCATTTTGTTGCACATGAGGACCAAAACAATTTCTTCCTTTTCCCCCCTCTAATAATTTACCAGCACCTACAAAAGCCGATGACATTATCATTTATTAACATTTTCTTTCTCAATTCGCTTTACCTCATCATCAAGCAATTCAAACAATTTTATGGAGTTGATTATAGTGGATGTGGGTATGACTATTGATTTAATAAACATTGCCCCTGCCCCCCGGCCTATTAATTAGAACATTAGTAAGGGATGAAACTTTCCATCGGTCCATGCGGCGAATATCAAAATGCATCTGAAGTGTAAAGGATGGGATGGAAAAGGACACCCTTACCTCACGGTAAGTTGGGATTCTCATCCCACGCCATATTCATTGATTGACTTTTACATCCAAAATTAAAAGCCAATGCATACCCATAAGTTACTCCACAAATATTCTTAATTACGTGTTATGTGCTTTGTCATACAAGTTACGCCACCCCAATAATCCTTCACAATAATTGCATTACAAGTTTATCCTATTGTTATCTTTAACCCATGTTCAATGGTCCCATTGAGGCTAGCACTACATCTTTCTTTTTCCCTTTTGTGCATATCAACCATTCTCAATAAAGCATGTAAATAAACCAAATCTCTCTATTTTTGAGCAACAATAACTCAAAAGTAAACTTTTTCCAACCCAAATAAATCAACTAATCATGTAAAAAGTGGTTAGGTATTCAATCACCTAAATTGTTATGAACTTCTCACTTAATACTTCCCAAGGTTACTTTTCAAGTTGACATAAGTGGGCAAACTCAACTACGCAAGCTAAATAATTGAAGTGAAAGAAACAAGGGCTTTTTCTTCCCTTAAATCTGTGAAAGTCTATAATTTTGAAACACCAAAGGCAAAGAGTAAATTGAGGGGACAAAAGGGAAAAGATATTGAAAAATCGTTTTTTAAGGTTGATTTGCACTAATCGATATATTACAACCAACAACACAAACAAACAAAAACAACCAACCAAAGACACGCAAATTTTAACGTGGACAACCCTAACTCGGGTAAAAATCATGGGACTAATCTAAGTCCAGATAAATAAAGCACTATGAATAAGTTTTAGTTACAAGAGTTCTTACAAAAACCACTGTTAAATCCATAACATATGGATGCAAGTATATTCTTGTCGAATCCACGTACGCTAAATCGTACTTAAATGCCGCTAAAATTCACCACGAACTTATATTCTTGAGAATCCACCCAAGAGACACCATGAACAGTGATGAAGGTAAGAAAAGACGAGCCTTGGTGATTTCCAAAGAAGTTTTATTGATCTTTTATCATTTAAAGTATCATCAAGTAATTAAAACCTCTTTTAAAAACCCTAGAAAAGGTTTTTTCTTCAATTATCCAGTGCAAGGAGGGAGGTTAGCTCAAAAGCTTGAGGCTGCAAAACCCTAGCAACAATTTAAAACAGTCTCGCAAAACAGACCAATTGATCGGTTTATTCACCGATCGATCGGTCTATTCACCGATCGATCAGTGATTGATCCACATCGATCTGTCTATCAATCTGTCTTTTGATACTTGCAATAATTGTTCAGACTGATCAATTAGTCTTTTCACTGAACAATCGGTGATCAATCCGTATTAATCTGTGATCAATCCGTATCAATTAGTCAATCAATTCGTCTGACAAATCTTGCAGTATAAACATCCAAATCACTTCAAAATTTTCATTCATAACTTGAAGCATTCAACTAAAAAAGATTTTCTCATGAAATGAAATATCACAAAAAAATTAATGAGTGTTTTTCAAACGGAGTGCCAACCTAACGTAGGATCTAAATTCTAACAGATATAATAAGCCTAACATTCTTAAAATGGCCGACGGGACTCTTTTGGCATGGAATTCCTTAAAAGAAGCAAAAATTCAAATCTCCAGTAATGCCTAATAGGTCTAACCTATTTTTGAGATGATCCTGTTGTTGTATCACTCGATTCCTCGATTCCACCGGTTCTTATTCCTATTTTGGTTCTTCGACTTGGTTTTGAGTTCCATTTGTGATTCAATTACATGTTCATATTGATTGCTTGCCGACTTATAATGTGCCAAATGATTTAGATGGGAAGTCACGTTTCCGGCAATAGAACTATGAATTCGAAACTCAGGGACTATAAAATTAATTATGCATTCTTTTGTTTTCGCTTACCTATTTGAAATTGTTATGCTAAATTCTGTGGAGAGAAAATCTGGGTAGTATGTAAGGTTTACATATTAGTGGATACATATTGAAATTTTGGACCTCGAGTGGGTATCATTCCAATGGGGACAAAAAGATAATTGCATATCTTAACGTCTAATTCCTGGTTCAATTTGGAAAATGATTTGGATTGATATTAGTTGAGTTAAAAGTAAAAGAATGCAATGAAAGAGTTGGTTCTAAAATAGGAGGTATTCCTTGGATTACAAATCCACCTCGGCCTTATGATTAATGCATTGATGTGGACGACTTTTGTCCGATTTAAGTGACTCGTTATGACTACAAGCCCTAATGGAGTCATCAAGAAAAGTGTCTAAATAGAACCTGTCACAAACTGTCTTTAAAGGGCACAGATCGTCCTTAACTAATTTGGCACGATTCGTACTATCATAGAGTTGGCTATCTCACGTTTCAGTCATATACAACCATAAACCGTTGCATAACTTTCGATTTTCAATCACAGAAAACAAAAGTGAAAACTAGATTCAAAACGAAAAATCCATTTGATCAAAACCAATTTCTTTATGGCATACAATATTAAATCGAGGAACGAAAACCAATAATCAATTACAAAATCCTAAACCGTTCGCCAAGGGTTTCACCAAAATCCTAGGAAGATGGAGTTTAGCTACTCATCGTCAAGAAAGACTTCAGCGACAGATGAAAACGCCTTCTCCAAACCTTTCGAGCACGCTGCTTCACCTTTCTCTCTTTTGAACTATGGTTTCAACCCCTTCATGTCCTCTTCCTTCTCCTTTTCTATGCCCAAAATCCTAGGTTCAAGAGTTGAGCAAAAAACAGAAGTTATCATCCTGCCGTGGCAGAAACCGTCTGGACGCTTTAGTGGTTCCGTTCGGACGGAAGTGTGCAGAAGGCTTTTCAGGTGCTCTGGTCAAAAGCGTTTGGACAGCCCTCATCTCGTCCGGATAGAAATGGGCAGATTGTTTTGTTCTCTCTTTTTGTAGCACCAAAATCCGTTGAGCCTCATGTAGGACCTGCAATGCATTATCTACACAAAAACCTATTAAAAACTACATGAACGAAGGCATTACTATTGTACATTGGAGGGCTTAAATAGGAACATTTAAGCTCTTGTCACCATATAAATGATACCAATATGAGTCCTTAAGTTGCTATTTTGAACCTTGATGCCATTTAATGACTGATATGAGTGCTTACATCTTATTATATTTATTTTGCATATTTGAAGAATTTGTGGTAGGTAGTAGTGGAAAAGTATTTTGCTCTGGTAAGCTGACTGAAAGGTTTTAATGTTCAATTATTCTTTTTTGGTACTAGGAACATTAAACACAAATATCATATGTCGTGCTGTTTTATGTTTCTGTGCACAAATAAATTTTGGTCCACACCATGATTCCTCTGTGATTGTTGGTTAGCAGTTCTTCATTTTTGGTTGGGGAGAAAAAGGAAAGAAAACTTGCTTCTGATGAACCAATTTTGTTTTTCTTTTGTGTAAGGTGGAAGACAAGTATTAATACAATTTTATTTTCTAAGAAGATACTATCATCATTTTTTGGGGTATATCACCCCTACTCTAATTGAAAGTTTGAAACTATTTTTATTTCATTATTATTATTTTTTTTTGTGGCAGGGAAAGACAAGTATTATCATTATAGTTTTTTGTTTTTGGTGTTTTTGATAAACCATTCTTACCATGTTTAGATATTTGGAGTAAACCCAGTTATGCTTTTGTCAATACCACTTCTATATATTCTTTCTTCAAATCTTTGTTGACTTCTCTATTATATGCAGCCCCTTTTCTATGACTCAATTACAATTTATCTCAGAACAGAAACTCAATGTCCGCATCAAATGGTAGACATCAGTTATGCCTTTCCCTTAATTTTTCTTTTGTATTTTATTATTTAGCATCACTAGCCTTGTATCATGAAATGACACATTGGTTTTATCTTTTACACTCTGACACATTAAAGATATCAAATATCAAATGAAGATGAATTAACTAAATAAAATAGACATAATAGCCCTCTACACAGTAGATGAGTTTGGGACCTTAGAATGATTATGTGAATGAATTGTTGACTTTATGCGGATAATTTGGTGGAGAATCTCTTGGAAGATTTTGAATATGAAGTCCAAGGTCCATATTTATTATATCGGAATGCTGCTCAAGAAGTAAATGGTATATGGTTTTACAATCGACGGGAATGTGAGGAGGCTGCTAATCTGTTTAGCAGGTGTTTCCATTTCCCTAGAATGCAACTTGTATGGATTATTACTTTTTTGCCTTAATCTTCTTACAAGGTGAGACTTAACAGTGATTCAACAAAAATGCCCACACAAACACATTTTTAACTTTGGTTGATAATGAATAGAATAGTGCTACATTCACCATATTTTCTTACCACCTATTGTTTACCACATGTTATGGCACATTCACAATCATTGGATATTGGTAGGTTCAAGCAGGACCCATTGCATCAACGGTAGTCGGTGTGTCATATCACGTGGTAAGCAAAATGTGGTAAGAAAACATGGTAAGTGCAATGTTATTGTAGCGAATAATCTTTGGTACTAAATTATGACATATTGGTTGGTTGACTTAAAATAGTGGCCATAGCAGTGGAAACAATTCTGGAAAACTATTGCTTAGATGCAATTGTTAATTTACTATCCGTTTTCCCATGAATCCCATCTCTAGAAGGCAAGAAAAAGTTCATAGAACCTTGTATGCACACGAATGTTCTTTCCTTTTTCTCTCTCTTTCTTCATGTTCATCTAAGAATTTAATGGGTTTGTAATTTATAGTAGTATATCCTGATTTAGTTCTTTTTGCTTAAAAACAAACAAATGGATTGATTCCTTTGCAGCATAACCTTTGTGAACCATTAAGACTCGTCTTGTGGGTTCTAGGTCTTAAGATTATTTCCTCAATGGCTATAACTTAATGTGCATGTAGCTGATCCCAATGGATTGGGACACAACGCTTAGTTCGGTTCTAAGAAGGAATGAAGGGCATTAGACAAGTAAAATGTAGAGAGAAAAGGAGAAAGGTGAGGTGCGGAGGTTGATTTTGGGAGTGGTAAGTTGGAGACGGAAATTATGGAATTTGGCTTAAGGTTGGGTTTAGATAATATGCATGCCTCATAGAATAGCGTATTGCATTGAAGTGGTGGGGTTGCATTAGGTTTCTCCGATGGCATTGGGGAGTCCATAAAATGCTATTTTACATGGATTCGAGTACGAGTGTCGAGTGCGGGTGTGTATCTAGGGATCGGATACATGAAACCCTAAACTAAGAATACACAGACTCGACTAAAAGGTATTCAAAATTTAGATACGATACCAGTTGGTGGGAAATAACACAAGAAACTCATTTACGGTGATTCCTAACACACCTATAAATAAATTGGAGAAACAAATACTCAATTTTATTGATCACACAAACTTAAATACAAGAAATTCTAAATTTCTTAATCTTTGTCACTCTTTGTTTCTTTCTTTTTTTCTTTCTGATTTCCCACACTTTGTTCAATACAAAATACACCTATACAGGGATAGATCTGTGGTATGGATACAACCAGCCACCATCATATTTGGTTTTATCTAAAGCCCACAAATCTTGACAATTTTGGATTTCCTTCAATTTTTGACAATGAAGATGATCTTTGACAATTGTACAACAACAAATCTTATCTGCCAGCAGCTTTATTTGACAACAATCAATTTTATTTTCAATATTTCCCCTTAATTTCTCATGCCAAACATTTCTTTTAATCCGGTGAACACATCATTCATCAATAGTTTGGCGAAAATGTTGGCGAATTGATCATATGTCTTGTAGGAGATGAGTTCCACTTCCTTTTGCTTGACATGCTCTCAGATAAAATGAAAATGTGTTGATGTGCTTGCTTCTCTCGTGATGAATAGGATTCTTAGCTAGAGCAATAGCTGAGCAATTATCAACATATGTCTTTGTGTGTTTTTCTTGTGGAAATCTCATATGCTTCAGCACAGTTCTTAACACAGTTGAGTTGGCTGCTACATACTCAACTTCACATGTTGAAAATGTCACAATGGCTTGCATTTTGGATGACCAAGTAAAAGCGGTATCTTCCATAAAGAATACAAATCCAGTTGTGCTCTTTCTTTCATTTAAGTCTCATCCTCAATCGCTATCTGAGTAGCCAATAAGATTGGATTCATCAGTGGATGTATAAAATGAGGAATATGCTGATAAGATTGGATTCATCTAGTTAAGGAATGTGGTGAAGCATATGGGATTTACATAAGAAAAACTCACATAGATATATACTAATAATCGTTCAGCTATTGCTCTAGCTAAGAATCCTATTCATCACTAGAGAAACAAGCACATCGATACACATTTTCATTTTATCTGAGAGTGTCAAGCAAAAGGAAGTGGAACTCATCTCCTGCAAGATGTATGATCAAGTCGCAGACATTCTCACCAAACTATTGAGGAATAATGTGTTTACCAGATTAAAGAAATACTTGGCATGAGAATTCAAGTTTAAGGGGGAATGCTGAAAATAAAATTTGATTGTTGTCAAAGAAAGCTGCTGGCAGATAAGATTTGTTGTAAAATTGTCAAAGATTGAAGGAAATTTAAAATTGTCAAGATTTGTGGGCTTTAGATAAAACCAAATATGATGATGGCTAGTTGTATCCACACCAGAGATCTATCCATATATGTCCTGTATTTTGTATTGAACAAAGTGTGGGAAATTAAAAAGAAAGAAACAGAGAGTGAGAAAGATTAAGAAATTTGGTATTTCTTGTATTTGAGTTTGTGTGATCAATAAAATTGAGCATTTGTTTCTCAAATTTATTTTTGGATGTGGTAGGAATCACTATAAGTGAATTTTTTTGTGTTATTTCCCACTAACAACTAGTATATACAGTAAAAATTTGACATAAAAAAAGACTCACTTATATTCTCAAAAAATTGAAAAGTTAAACATTAAAGTAAAAATATTAAATGTATAATAGGTAATACAAGCATAAAGATATAGATATAAAATTATAGATTTACTTAGTAGTAAAGTATTGTTTTTTTGGGTAGGTAATGAATGTGGGTTTGTCGTACCAAAAGAGACTTTTATGGAATAAGAATGGCTGGTGATGCAGTACAAACACGAACAAGCCTTTAGGAATTTGCACATGAAAGAACTTAGGAATCCGCACGTAGGGTTGAACTAAAATCCACACCAATTCTAAAAAATAGTTGTTTATTCAATCATTTAGTAATCTGTAATAAGCTGAGGGCTTATAAATAGACTATTGAAATACAAAGATAAGAATAAAGAGGATAACAATTCTATCTATACAATCTAACCAAATCTTTTTTAAACTAATCTTATCTAACCAAATCTTATTTAAATTAATTGTATCTAATCAAATCTTATTTAAACTAATCTTATCTAAACAAATTTAAACTTAAACCTAAATAATTAAAATTCAAATATCCTTCCGGATCAAATGTAAATAATCTTTAGATGTATCCCTTCTTATTTCCTATCGTAAAGGAACCTATGAATCTGCACTTAGGGTTGAATTGGGAATCCACACCAATTCTAATAAATAGTTGTTTATTCAATCATTCAATAATCTGTAATACAAGCTGAGAGCCTATAAATACACTATTGAAATACAAAGATAAGAATAAAACGGATAACAATCTTATTTAAATAATCTAACCAATTCTTATTTAAATTAATCCTATCTAACCAAATTTTATTTAAACTAATCTTATCTAAACAAACTTAAATTTAAATCTAATTAATTAAAATTCAAATATCTTTCGGGATTAAATATAAATAATCTCTAGATATATCCTTACTGTTTTCCATCATTTCTCTTCTGCTGAGAAGAACTCGATTCCGGCGAGTTAAAATTGTGCTTTGGCGAAGAATCCTTTAGGAATTCGCACCTAAAGGAACCTAGGAATCCGCACCTAGGCTTCGCATCCGCACCTAGGAATCTGCACCTAGGCTTCGCGTCGTGGAGAAGAAGCCAGCGGTGGTTTCAGATGTGGAAAAGCAAGGTTTTGGTGTCAACGGGAGTGGTTGCTAGAGTTGGCGCTATCACGTTCGGCGGTGGTGGTGCACTGATTGGGGTTTGGGGTGGTTCGGTGTCGGCTAGGGTTTGCGCTGCATTGTTGAGGCTAGTGCTGCGCAGTTTAAGGTTTCTTGTTTTTTTCTTTAAAGAAAACAGAAAAAAGAATTGGAAGTAATGAGAAGAAAAAAAATCATTACGTTTTTTTTTTTCAAATGAAATACTAATCCTAAAATTACAATAAAAAGAAGAAATAAAGAAATATTTAAAGAATTAATGCAATCTGAAGTTTGGATTGAGGAACAATGGTTGGTGGTGGAACAATCGGTGTTTCTTTCTTGGCGGTGATTGTGGCTGCGACAAAATTTGATGTGGAAGATACGGGAATAGAATCTGCTTTATCGGGATTGCTAATATAGGCCCCATGGTTGGAAGAATCGTTGGCGATTAAGATCGTTCGCTTTGATATTAAGTTGATGCAGTACAAACACGAACAAGTCTTTAGGAATCTGCACCTAAAGGAATTTAAGAATTCGCATCTAGGGTTGAACTGGAATCCACACCAATTCTAAAAAATAGTTTATTCAATCATTCAGTAATCTGTAATACATGCTGAGTGCCTATAAATAGACCATTGAAATACAAAAAAAAAATAAAAAGGATAACAATCCTATTTAAACAATTTAACAAAATCTTATTTAAATTAGTTCTATTTAACAAAATCTTATTTAAATTAGTTCTATTTAACAAAATCTTATTTAAACTAATTTTATCTAAACAAACTTAAACTTAAATCTAAATAATTAAAATTTAAATATCCTCCGGGATCAAATGTAAATAATCTCTAGATATATCCTTCCTGTTCCCCATCAGCTGGTCCCTAGGTGTAGGAGATATAGTCCCATCGAAATATATCTCCTGGAGCATTGATTCATTGTATTTTTAGATAGACGAAAAAGCCAATCGGGAAAGTCCATCGGTGATCTCAATCTGTACGGTCTTGAAGTTCTATACTTATGATAGGCGGGCATGCAAGAATCTCTTATCTTCTTGGGTTTTAGGCTGAAAAGATTTGTCGAAGAAAATGAAATGCACATAATCCAGATAAAAATTTAGCCATGATTTCTCTTTCATCCGATTGAATAGATAGCCCCTGGGGCATGAGTTAAGGAGAAGTGGATTTGCCTGGGTGGACCCAAAGGAATTAGTTAAGACCACTTTCGATATACTATGGCGCTAACCTGAAGACTACGAAATGTTCTTTTCTTTATCTTTACTGATACCATGAGAAGATTCTATTTAAGAAAGAAAATGAGATAAACAAGAGACTTTAAGTAGAATGTGGTTCCGAATGCGAGATGTTCTAAGGAGGCCTAAGGGTGGATTGAATCCAATCCCATCCAGCATAGGCGGGTTGCGAGGGAAAGATGAACAATAATGCTATAGCTACTCACCTTTCCGCTATCTGCCTTCTTTTGATAGGGGGCGCCCACCAATCAATCTTTTTTTGTCTCGAATTCTTGATCTTTGGTGCCAGTGGAGCAAAGGAAGCAGGGGACGAACTCCTCTATCTACCCTATAAATGGGTTGGATCTATTGAATGAGATCTTGGAGAGAGAGCTGAAAAAAGATTGGAGAAATTTTGATAGCCATATCGTTAATAAAGAATTGTGTAATTAATTGGACCAACACTCTTCTGTCCGGCAAGCAATTTCTATGTAACCATGGTTTCGGGCTTAAATTAATAAATGTGGCTAGATTTGTTGGTTTAGGACCAAACTAAATGTAATGGGTAGTGACATATAATGGACTTGAGGTAGGCCCAATTAGGGTTTTATTAGCCAAACTAAATTTCACGGGTAGTAAAACAGTAATGGGCTTGAGGTTACGCCCAATTAGGGTTTATACTTTGTTTTTGCTAGATTTGGTTAGGGTTGACACTGCTGATAGCTGCACACAGAGATAGAGAGAGAGAGAGAGAGGGGCATGACGATGAGGACAAGGGCTGGCGACGCCGGTTTAGGGCCGAAAAGGGTATCGACGGCTATGCGAAGAGGTGGTGGTTGCTGTGGACGATCGATGATTGTACCGATCGATTACTGTACCGATCGATGATTGTACCGAAGACAATCGACGATGCTCTCTTTCCTTTAGACATTGACTGTCCAGGTACCCTTTCTTCCATCGTTGTCTTCTTCTTTAGGCATTGAAACCATATCCGCTTCCGAATAGCCGTATGGCGTTGGTGGTTTGTACCCGTTAACATAGATAAAAGGTGTATTGATAGCCCCAATATAGGAGGGTTGTGTTTGAAAGGATGGTGTTTGCAAATATCAATGAGTACAAGGAGCAGTTAAAGTAGGTTCAGGGGGTTTGCAAGCCCTAAAAATCCTGAAGAGGCCTAGATCCAGATTGCTTTCTATGGTGTTTCTCAACACATTGTATTGTGGTGTTAGGGTAATGGGATAGTAATGAATACTTTCTATTGCAAGGGGGAGTTTGAGCACCTCATTTTTTTCTTTTGTGCCAAAAAGATGGGGGTGGGGGATTGCTGCAGATATCAAAGATTCCATACCAATCAGTTCGGTGGGGAGTTGACAAATTGATTGTTAAATCGTTATCATTGAGAATTAGGAGGGTGATTGGTTTGGTGATCTAACTCCAAGATTCTTTTGTTAAAAAAATTGTGTGGGATGTTGAACTCAACATTGGAGTTCTAGGTGTTATGCAATCTTGCTATTGAGCACGCATATAATAATGCATGACAAAATATCTTGGGATCATGTGTGATGGAATTATTTTTTTTGTGATGAGGAAATGTGATTTGGAGAGAGGGATGGAGGAGATGAATGTGGTATGGCATTTCTAAGGGTTCGTTTGGTTTCGGCTTTAATGTAGGCTTTTAGCCTTTTTACTTAGTCACAAAAATGTCAACTGGCAAATTACAATTTTTTCTCTCTGCATGGTGGCTTAAAGCCACTTTTTAACTAAGCAATTTTTTTTCTTATTTAACTTAAAGTCAAAAAGGTTGACTTTAAGCCATGTTACCAAGTGAAGCCTAGATGAAGCCTTTTTAGAATTGTGTTCCTCTCTTTCCCGCAATTTTTTGGGTAATTAGTTTCCCCTGTTGTTGTTACTACGTAGTTTTTGAACTGCATGCTTTGGAGGATGGTAAGGGGAAGGGTTGTATAGTGTTGTTGTGGTTGGAGATTGGAGGAAAATATATTTGTGTCACATATTTTGTTTGTTGGTTGTGGTATTATCTTTTGTGGGGGTTGAGGACCCTGATGTGAATTTGAGATTTTTAAGATGTTCAATTGTTTGGTTTTGAGGTATTATTGAGCCACCAATTCATTGGGACACAGAGCTTGTTTTGTGGAGCTTTGTGTTTTGAAGGAGTATCTGACTTTTATTGATTGGGACACAAAGCTTAGTTTGGTCTGTAAAGGAATGGAGGAGATTATAGATGAGTAAAACGTAGAGAGAGAGAAGGAGAAAGGTGATGTGGGGAGGTTGATGATTTTGGAAGAGGTAAGTTGGAGACAGAAGTTGTGGGAATTGAACTTAAGGTTGGTTTTGAATAATGTGCATTCTTCATAGAATAACATATGGCATTGTGGGGGTGGAGTTGCTTTAGGATATCTTCAATGGCATTGTGGAGTCGATGAAAGGTGTATTTAATTATCATCTTGTGGAATAGGATGAGGCCTACTTGCTTATTTGAGGGCGATGAGTTTTGATGTTCGGAAAATGGATTTGTTAAAGGCACTCTCTGGCAAATGATTACGGAGTGTTGCCATAGAAAAGGATAGTTTATGGAGGTAAGGTGATGGTGGTATGTTTGATAGCAAGAGAGATGATTGATTGATTGATTGGTATAATTAGAGGAACCAAGGGAGAAGGCCTTTGGAAGGGTGTTACGAAAATAGTTGGGAAGGTATTTCTTACATTATCATATTTAAGGTGGTTTGTCAAGTTATTGGCCGAAGGGACTTTATGTTGGATACCTTTGTGGGAATCTACCGTTGATTGATTTTGTGCATTCCCTTAGATAGAGATGCGGGCGTGATGGGAAACAGGAAGGATATATCTAGAGATTATTTACATTTGATCTCGGACGATATTTGAATTTTAATTATTTAAATTTAAGTTTAAGTTTGTTTAGATAATATTAGTTTAAATAAGATTTGGTTAGATATAATTTATTTAAAAAAGATTTGGTTAAGATTATTTAAATAGGATTGTTATTCTTTTTATTCTTATTTTTGTATTTCAATGGTCTATTTATAGGCTCTCAGCTTGTATTACAGATTACTGAATAATTGAATAAGCAACTATTTCTTAGAATTGGTGTGGATTCCAGTTTAACCCTATGTGCGGATTCCTAAAGGTTTGTTCATATTTGTGTTGCATCAACTTGGTATCAGAGCGAACGATCATAATCGCCAACGGTTCTTCCAACAATAGAGCCTAAACTAGCAATCCCGATAAAGCAAATTCCATTTCCGTATCTTTCACATGAAATTTTGCTGCAATCACAATCACCGCCAGGAAAGTGACAACAGTTGCTCCACCACCAACCATTGTTCCTCAATCCAAACTTTAGATTGCATTAATTCTTTAAAATTTTCTTTCTCTCTTCTTTTTATTGAAATTTTAGGGTTCGTATTTCATTTGAAAAAAAAACCGTAGTGATTTTTTTTACTTTTCTCGACTTCCAGTTCTTTTTTTTGTTTTCTTTAAAGGAAAAAGGAAAAAAAAAGAGAAAACCCTAAATAACACAGCATCGGCCTCAACAGGGCAGCACAAACCCTATCTGGCACTGAACCACCCCAAGCCCCAATCGGCACACCACCACCGGAGAATGCGACATCGTCAACTCCGGCAACCACCCCCGTTGACACCAAAACCTTGCTTTTCCACATCTGAAACCACCGCTGACTTCCTCTCCATGACGCAAAGCCTAGGTGTGGATTCCTAGGTGCTAGTTTCCTTCAAGTGCGGATTCCTAAAGGATTATTCGCCTAAGCACAGTTCTAACTCGCCAGAGTTAAGTTCTTCTCAGTAGAGGAGAAATGATGGGGAACAAGAAGAATATATCGAGAGATTATTTATATTTGATCCCGGAGGATATTTGAATTTTAATTATTTAGATTTAAGTTTAAGTTTGTTTAGATAAGATTTGGTTAGATATAATTAATTTAAATAAGATTTGGTTAAATAGGATTAGTTTAAATAAGATTTGGTTAAATATGATTAGTTTAAATAAGATTTGGTTAGATTGTTTAGATAGGATTGTTATCTTTTTTATTCTTATCTTTGTATTTCAATAGTCTATTTATAAGCCCTCAGCTTATATTACAGATTACTGAATAATTGAATAAACAACTATTTTTTAAAATTGGTGTGGATTCCAGTTTAACCCTAGGTGCGAATTGCTAAGTTCCTTTAAGTGTAGATTCTTAAAGGTTTTTCCGTGTTTGTGCTGCATCACTTTAGGTGTGGATTCCTAAAAATTTGTTCATGTTTGTGCTGCATCACTTTAGGTGCGGATTCCTAAAAGCTTATTCATGTTTGTGCTGCATCAGGGCGTCAAGAACTATATAGACTCAAGCAGGGAGGGATTTTGTGTTTGCCTGTTGGGGGGCTTTATAAAATTGAAGGTGGAATTAGTTAAGAGGCATTTTCGGGATGTTTGGAATTACCTTGTTCAAAGTGAATGGGAAGATGCCTTAGTGTGGTGGTTTTCCCTAGTTGGTTTGTTTTCATTTACTTATTTCTACTTATCTCTTATAGGAGTGGTGGGTATGTGATATTTTTCTTTGAAAAGACTTTTTGGGCATTATAATGCCTCAACTAAGGTGGCTTTCTCATGCCTTATGCGAGCTTAACTATGGATTATTTGAGGAAAATAAAGGAGTCATTTGGTGGATGGTTTTGTATATCCACAGAGTAGACAAAGACACTAGCGAAGGTGGCTTTCTCATGCCTTATGCCAACTTAAGTATGGATTATTATGATGGCACATACAAACTACTTGATCGGGGACTCGATGTACAATCGAGCCCATCGAGACACGACTAGCAATGGATCTGTAGTAGCTAGTCCCCACCGCTAGACAATGATTGGCCCAACATCAGGAAATTATAAATATTGATTTGGGCCATCAAACTTTGATGTTGAATGGTTTTGTATGTCCAGGAAGAAGACAGGGATACTATCGCCATCTTCTGTATTGCTCAGTGGTGAGGCAACTGATTTTGGTGATGCTCATGCGAGCCGTCAAACGGTTATGAGCCTTTGGCATGTTGATGCTGGGGGCACGAGAAAGCTTGGGAGACTACTTTGTTATGCGTGTTTTGGTGGGAGAAAAATAGGACTTCTAAGGGTTGTATTGACTTGATATTTAAGACGTGCTTGCATCCAACAGTTATACTCGAGTTCATGTAACATATCTCCGGACCTTTCCATGGTGGTGATCAAATGCCAACATGTTAATGGAGACATGATCCCTTTTATATCTCTGGCCCTTAGAGGTTTCTGAATTGTGTCTTAACCCATGTGTTTCATTATTATTTAACATTCTTGGTTTGTTTTGCCTATAAGTCCTTTTGGCTCGTACTGTGCTATCCTATGTAATTGGACTTTGCAGTGGTTCGGTTGGGTGAGGGCCTTTAACCTAAGGTAACTCTGTTGACTCCATTTTTTCTCCCATGCTATGGTGAATCGGTGACGGATGGCTATATGTAGCATTTGTGCCATCCGTGGCACCATTGTAGCTTAGAGTGGTGTTTTCTGGCAAATAGAGCATGGGGTGGAGCTTGGGTTTGTGGCTAATCTGCCATGTTTGTTTGGTCTTGAGTTTGCTTTGGTGATGTTTGGGTCTTTTGACATCTGCTGTGCGGTTTGAACTTTTTGCTAGTTCTTCTGCCCATTGCTTCAACGGAGGAAGCAAGTAGTTGGAATGTCTAGTCTTTGGTTAGGCAGCTAACGACAAATTTTTGACAAACCGATGAAAATCTTAACTGCCGCTTGGTTGCTGTTGCCTTGCATGTTCAAATGTGCAGTAGATGTCTTCATGGATGGAGGAGAGGTGTTGAGGGAACTGAAATGGTTGGCGTTATGCTCTCATCTGGTTGCTGATGGTGCGGCTGCTGTGAATTTTGGAGACAATATGCTTTTCGCGTGCGTCTTCGTTTCTGTGCAAGCTATTGCTTGACTGATTGGTCTGACTCAACAGCCATTTTGGCCAGATATCTAGAGTGTGCACATGGTTTATTCCTTAGAGACAATTGAAACAGGTTATTCTTTGGGCCGGATTTTTCCTGTGTTTCATTGGTGGCAGTCATGTGTGTCAAAGAAGCAATCTGTGTCTTGGATGTTATGGATGTCATGTGTGTCAAAGAAGCAATCTGTGTCTTGGATGTTATGGATGTCATGTGTGTCAAAGAAGCAATCTGTGTCAAAGAAGCAATCTGTTCTAATTTGGGTTCCTTTCATATAGTTCTTTGTTTGGATTGGTGGAAGGTATATTATCTTACATGTTGCTTATCCACTATTAAATTGTTTTGCCTAGCCTTGGGGGTTGTGAGAGGGATACTTTAAAGCAGGCTAGTTGTGCTCTCTTTCTTCCTGTAACAAAAACACTTCGGGAAAAAAAAAGCTTTTGAGGGTGAGGAGATAACTACTCATTGTTTGGAAGGGATGATACTAATTTGAGACCACCCACAATCCCCTTTATTTGTTTGTTTTTGGTTTGGTAAAACTTCCCTTTTTTCCCCAACTATTTGGGGCATTGCATATTCCTATGGCAATGTAGGACTCAAACTTTGATGATACATAAAGTACCCCCATTTTCAAGGGCGAAGCCAAAATTCTTGTTCAAAGGGGGCGGACATAAGTGTATTACTTTTTATGTGATAATTGAAAAATTAATTAGATCAAAATGTTACTAACAAAGTCTCTTGACATATTTCTCTGTAAGTTAAAATTTAGGGTGATTTTGGGCTAGGTCCTATTTAAGCAACTTGTATTTCAATAAGTCCCACCTAAGAATTATGTTCTATTAAGTTCTATTTTATATATTTCATACCAAAATTATTCCTAATATATCACTCTCCCCACCACCGCCAACACCACTTCCCTTCACCGTCGCCACCACTACCACCACCGCCGCTGCCACCACTATCGCTGCAGCCACTACCACCACCACGACGCCGACACCACCACCACGCCGCCACTACGCCGCTGCCGCTACCACCGCCACTGCGCCACGACCACCACCACCGTCGACATTGCCAAATGAGACATTTTGTTTGCAAACTTCACAAATGAGACATTTTTTCTATAAACTTGACAAATGAGACATTTAGTCTACGAAATTAAAAAATGTCTCATTATTGATACATGACTACATAAATGTCTCATTAACAAAATGAGACATCTTGTCTACAAATAAGACATTTAGCCTACGAACTTGACAAATGAGACATTTTGTGCAAATGTCTCATATTGTTTTAGCACCAAATGTCTAATATCCACTGTTTGGTCTCATGCACACATTTCATTAAACACCTTACGTGCAATCTTAATCGGAACACGTAAACACACGTTCTCACACACACAGAGACGGAGAGAGAGGATCAAATCAACACACAGATCTCGCTCCCACCACCACCACCACCACCACCACCACCCCGTTGCCACCACGCCACCACCATGACGCCACCGCCACGGCCACCACCACCACCACCCCGTCGCCTTCATCTGTCGTCGTCGTCGTCGTCGTCTTCGTTCGTTGTTGTTGCCTCCTTCGTTTTCGCCGTCGCTTCTTTCATCTCCAGATCTATGTGAGCCAAATTTGTGTGAGAGAGAGATTAGAGCCGGATCTGTGTCGAAGAAGACCTTCGCGGCAGTGAGGGGCGACGAGTAGCGACCGCTCTGGGCGGCAATTAGCGACGGCAAGGGGCGGCAAGGTGCACAGCGGATCTGGTAGAGATTGAGAGAGGGCACAGAGAGAGAGAGAGTTGGGGTTTAGAAATAAGGGCATATTTGTCTAACTAATCAATAATTTTACAAAATAGGACCTAATAAAATGTTTAAAAAGTACTTAGGACTTATGGAATGACTTATGGAATACAAGTCTCTCAAATGGGACCTTGAGTTAATTATCCCTAAAATTTAACAAAAATAAATTAAAACAATTACCAATGGACAAAGCAAAATAGCGAACACAATTATAATCACTAAAATTAGACATTTAGATTAAGATTTCACAGAAGTTTTACAAAAAAATATACAACAATAATTAGGATTCATAAAATCATAATCAGGGATACACAATCAAAAATTGGTCAACAAGGCGAGGAGACCCCGAGACAATTAATACCAATGTAAGTCACACAAAAAATTAGTATTTACCAATGGCAAATAAAAAAAATTAAAAAATTGCTTCCGATCCACAAAAATTCACAATTAAAAAATTTTGCATTTACCAATGATAGATAACAAAAAAACATAATAAAAAATTGATACCACCCGAAAGGGGGAAATTTTATATTAAGAGAACAAATTTTTATTTGTTGGGGGGGGGGGGGGATTTGAAATTCTTAAAATTTTTAAAGGTATAAATAACATTTAGTCACCCATTGGGGGCATTGGCCCTTTGGGCTGGTCCGACCCTTACTCTCAGGGGTGTAATTTTGGCCCCACCCAACTCGGGCTCGGGGGGCTTGTGTTAAATCTTCGCGCCGGGCCGGGCCGGGTTTTTTCATCAAGGGGTCGGCCCAGTCCCTAGGGGTACTGGGCTGGGGCTTCGGACTCGGGCTTGGGCCCGAGCTTTGGGCGGGCCTTGGGTTTTTGGTTTTTTTCCTCCTTTTTTTTTGGTTTTTTGGTTTAATTTGTTATATATGTTTATATTTTTATTACTTTTACAGTTGTTTAGTTTATAAATTTATAATATAATGTTAGTTTACTACTTTATTAGTTGTAGTTAATATATTAACTTAAAAACTATAAAATTTATTATATTATATAAGTTTATAACTAATAATTTATTAGTTTATTGTATTATTAACTAATGTATTGAACTTATAATAATAAGTTTTTAAGTTAAACTATAAACTAGTTACTAGTTTATTTTATTATATAAATTTATTAGTTATTAAACTATAAACTTATTAGTTTATAGTTTACAATATAATACATTAGTTTATAATAAACTTATTAGTTTATGGTAAATTTACTAGTTTATTAGTTATTAAACTATAAACTTAATAACTAATTACTAGTTTATTATATTATATAAGTTTATAGTTTTTATAGTAAACTAATAAAGTAGTAAACTTATAAACTAATGCTATAAGTTATAAATATATAGTTTATTATTAGTTATTACTTATTAGTTTATTATTTACTTAGTATTATTATGTTATATTTTATTAGTATATAAGTTTATATTTTATTAGTTTTTATAGTTTATACTTTATTATTAGTTATTAAGTTATTAACTTATTAGTTTATT
>JAULJZ010000002.1:1848081-1860409 GCA_032270985.1 Heliamphora pulchella | reverse complement strand
AGAATTGCCTACCTGGTGGTGTAGGGGTGCCTCTCTTTATATATGGATCAAGACTGGTGGAGGCTGAATCCTCTTAGAATTCTGCCTCCTACCAGTTAGGATTTGTTTCCTATCTTGATGTGATTTAATTCTGATTTACTTCTATTCTTTTCATCCGACCAAAACCGTATTGGGGAAGGTATTTTGTTGAGATATCTTTCCTATTGAGGGGCCGACATGGGCTTCTCCTGGTCCGGGCTGACCCTATCTGGGGTGGGCCGAACTAGCAAGGCCCGAACAATAGTGGGTCCGGGCTTCTTCGAGCACTTGGGCAAGTTCGTTTCAGGCTGGTCTTCCTTTTTGGGTCTTGGGTCCCAACTGTTTGGTTTGGGCCTCAAGCCCGATACTTTTGTCCACCCTCAAGAAGAAAAAGCCGATGTTGATCTGAATATGCACATCCAAAGGGAGGAACAACTGGAAATGATGCACTTTATAGTTGAAAATGATTACAGGATATCTTTTGCCAGATGGAAAAAGTTGGGAGAATTTAAGGAAGTCAAACATGAAGATACCACCAAGATATGTCATCTTTCTACTTACGTACAAGTAAATCATAATAGGAGGATTTTCACGAACCACCCACTCGAAGTCTATAATGATTTTCTGACACTCCTCTTTTTTTTGGATGAGAGAGGAATGTTAAATCACTGTTTTGTTTTTTATTCAGTCTATTAGAGACTTGTAAATATAGCTTACGGGATTGGGCGTTCTGAGCATACAAAGTTCGCTCTCTTTTTGGTGCTTTTTCAATAAATAATTGGTTTATAAAAAATGATGGGAGGAATAGAGACAAACCCAGAAGCATTCCGCCAAAATCTTCTGACTTAGCAGAACTGTTTGTCAGAGAACAGAAATAAATTCCAACAAAACATTAGCATTAACACAGTTTTTTTTTATCAGCATCAACATTTTAACATGATAGATGAAGGTTTCTCTCAAGTCTCTCCAGACTCCATAAATAGCAAAATACCAGCATAGCATTAAATTCTATATGAAACCTCAAAAACCAAATCCATCCATTCACACGTTGGCCTTCTTGTATACGGGTGGCATTCCCTTGATGCCTCCTCTATAATACTTTCTTTACTTGTCACAAAAGGGCAAAAAAAAAAAAAACAATAACAGAGAGAGCACCAAAGGTGCAAAAGGCAAAAATGTTTTTCAGTTAAAAATTTGAAAAAACTTAAGTCAACAGAAGGAATAGATGGAATAATACAAATATCTCTTCTCTGTTGAGTTATCAAACTGTTGGTGCTGATTTAAGTAGGGCTGGCATGGAAAAGAGAATATAACTGGGGAAAAAAAAAGAATATTTATCTCATAATCCAATACAGATGTTACCTAACATAAGCATTAATGCTAATGTTTTCTTTTATTCTTATTTTTAGTAATCATTCAGTGCCTGAAGAACATTAACCTATGTCATATGCTATTTACAAATTCAGGCAGATATATACTTACTCGAGGATTAGAAATATTTATTTTCTTGTGTTTGAGACCAACTTTAAGCCCTAATTCTTCTGCTACATTTGAGAAACCCTGCAAAAAAGTTGCAACTGTCACAACAAAAGTACTGCAGCACAACTTCATGAAGAATGCCTCTATTTTCTTTAGACGAAAATGATATTTTCTTACTTCAAATATTTGTTTTATGTAAGCATTTTCCGGAGGTTTAGACACATGAATCCACAATTCATTATGCCACGAGCCAATACTATTCAAGCAGATAGCATAATCTATACTCTCACGTAAACGTTGATCAAAACTTCGAAGCCACTGCACATGGTAAAGTACGAAATTAAGTTGACTACAAAACACCCTAAAAGCATAAAATTATATTAGAGTGAAAAATCTAGAACAAAAAAGTAGCTTAGGACCTTATGCGTTCCATTGTAGTTGTAAGGTCCACCAGATGTTAACCCAAAAAGTAAATTGTACCTTCCTCTCGTCCTAGGATTTGAATATAGAAGTGAGAATAACCTAGCAAGTTCAAGAAGCACCACAACACCGCTTCCATTGCTATCACTTCCCACCGATAAAGCCTACAAAAATTTTAAAAATTAAAATGGAGAAAAACAACACACACACACTTCTTCAGTCATAAAAGTTGACAGGGTAAAAAAAACTCAGATACCGGTGCTGCTCCAAATGTGTCATATGACGCCACTATGGCAATAGTTGGGAGTTGATTTGAATCTCCATCTCCTTTCAATCCTGGCAACCATCCCTACCAGCAGAAAAAGAATAGTTAGAAATGTAAATAATTTCCAGGAACAATAAGCATCACCAGTAAGAATTGAATGCTTCAAAGCATAGGCAGTACCCTCCATGCCACCTATGCCCTGAATGAAACTCAGAACAGAAAGAACTGAGAAAGCGCGATCAATTTCAAATATCAAGAATGCCTAATTACAAGAGAAAAAATAAGATAACAATAAAGACTAAGTAATGCTAACTATACTGCAACTCAACATGCATATTTGTGCTGAAAGCTTGTCAACTGCAAGAATTCAATTCCTCAACATGCATATGTGTGCTGAAAGCTTGCTTCAAAGAGGTATTACACTTAAAGAACAACTAAAAAAACAGAATAAATAAACACCACAATCACAATTAGTAAAGAGCGAAAAAAGATAGAAATTTAAAGATAATTGCATTTCGGGTTTTTCTTTTAAGAATATCAATCACAAAGACTTCTGCATACTAACATGAACTTATTGGGTATGAATTTAATCACTCTGAATGCGTGTGTGGGGGTGTGTAAATTTTCTTTTTTGATCAGGGAAGTTGAATCTGGACCTGAATATTTGTGACTGTGGGGGAAGCAAGTTTCCGAGGTTCTGGAGCTGAGACAACAAGCTTGTATCTGCAACATTTAAAAGAAAAACGAGGGTGGTGAGATCATCAAGAACAGTGACACCACTGCCTTAACATCTCAAAAAGCAACCAAGCCAACACAAACATGTTTGATATGGAGGATGCCAGAATAAATAGTTCTACACACTGCTAATTAGAAGCCAAAACAATTGATTTATTTCATTATACATCAAGCCAGCAACCAAATGACTAATAATAACAACAATAGCAACAACAACAACACACAATCCAGTTAACAACAACTTTAAGAGCAGAAGCCTCCACATTTATAGAAGAGCAGTCACTGTGAATGCAAAATGAGCACTAGCTAAACATAGGAACTGACTCGGCTTGTGGAGTCATAAAATTTGCAGAGAGTTCAGCAAAAGTAGGAATTGATAAAGACATCTGAATTCAAATTTTGCTGAAGATTCTGAATATTCTGGAATTACGGTAAAATTTATATCTTGAATTTGGAAAGAGTGGGGTTCAATACTAAAACGAGAACTCATCCTATTGGAGTCAGATGGAACGAAAATCAGTAAATTTTGTGATTCAGGGAAATTCAGCAGATACTTTTAAAAAGTTTTAAACTTCAGAATTTTATAGACTTTGCTGGAAAAAGAAAATGTAGAATCGGATCCAGTTGATCCCCTTCTTCCAAATGGAGAATCCTGTCACGGAAAAAAAAAATTGCAAACAAATTTGATGCTCTCCCCACTTTTAATAGAACAAACTAAAACTACAAATACAATATAAGTTGGAAAGTAATCAAAAGAAAATAAAATAGGCTTCGCGATTATTTGTTTCTTCAAAACCATTATGAAGTATTGCAAGACCAGAGGAAACCTCCCACTATATCAATTAATTAAGCTCTGTCAAAAACCAGTTCTTGCGATTAACAGTTTAGAAAGGAGAAAGAAATTCAATAAATCAAAATCATCATAATATGCCCAATGTTACACATCAGAAAGGTAGTAGCTAGAGATATCTCAACCATGCTGATTATAAGTATATCAACCAACCCTCCAGTGGTTGCAGTAGCAGGCTGACCAGTAGCATCATTCCTCTTGACATCAGCTAACACAGCATTGATATTGTCATCCTCAAAAGCAAAATACACTGGATACTGCAACCAAATATCGCATCATCAAGATAAAGATCACACTGAATTATTGAAAGAAAAAAGGGATCTAAACCACCATGATTTATGAGTTATATTCCTAATTAGGGCATGACAGAAAGTCAGATATACCACAAGTGACTAAGTGAGAATGATTTCATTCTTAGCCGATAAATGGATTTTTAGAATCTAGAGCTATAGAATTGAAGGTTTCATGAGGGCCGTGCTGCAATTTACAGTTAATGAATTCTGCAGAAACTTTCTACAGATCTGGGGAAAAAAATAATAAATTGACCAAAAACCAGAAAGCCACAGAAAAATATGCATGCTTAGAATGGCTAGTGTATATTCAAGTACAATTGATTGACAAACATGCACACAAAATCACCCCTACCCCCCTCCCCAAGCGATTCGATCACCCCACAACCCCATTCTGGGACAGGCAGGATATATCATAAAAAAAAATTAAAAAAATTTTGGCGTGCTAGTTAAATAACAATTGTCTAATCTTATTTTTAAAAGATGTAATAAGAACGAAGAAATTTTTTTTTTTTTTAAAGAAGGAAAAACGCCAGAACAACAACTGCAACTCTATGATACAGCCTATTTAAATTAACGATCAGCAGTACTTAAATAATGCTTTAGCATAAAGAAGTTACTGTTATTCACAGTAGGGAGAAAATGAAAGAAGGGAACTGCAAAGCAATTAGCTTAAGAATGATAACTTCAAAGTCAAGATGCATTAAAAAAAAAAAAAAACTCCACACAATAAATTACAATGTGTGGAAAACTATCGGAGCACAGTGACATGGGCATGTGATGTGACATGGAATAAGTGGTCAGGAATTATGAATTAGTTTCTATCCACTGACACAAAAAAGTACCAAAGATAAATATGTACAAAGACCATTAGAAATATCAAAGAAACGATAAAACCAAGAACTCAAAATGTTAAAAGTTAACCAAAAATAGAATATCCGAAAGAGTACAAACAAGCTAAAAGATTATTCTTTTACTCACAGGTATGTTAGCATGAATAAGTAACCGTTCCAGTTCCACCAATAGGTTCTTCATCTGTCCTTTACCAAAATCATCACCTTCACCCATGCTGTCTTTGTTTTCAGGACTAAACATCCGAGGAAGTAAAAATATCAAACCGCCTAATGGCTGCCTCTTTCCAATGTAATCTGCCATATGGTTATCATATAAATAAGAGTCCTGGTCAGAAGCCCCTCCACCCCACCCCACTCCGCAAAAAAAAAGTAGTGGAAGTAGAAAATGAAACAACAAAAGAAGTATTACCTGCTCTACGTATCTAAAAAGCATCATCAGCTTTGAAAGTTATATATCAATATTTTTTCTCCCAGGCTCGTATAGGAAGATGGAGAAGGAAGAGACTGTATATTCTAAGCTTAATATAGTTGAATGCTTCAAATATCATTTTAAAAATGTAAAATCTAGATAAAAAAAAATATAGTGTGTAAAAAACTATTAATCTAAAGCTCAGAAGCCAGTGTTTGCCTTTGATATGTAACATGATGATTAATATGAAACATAGATTCCCAACAAGATTTACAAGTCAATAATGTAATAAAGAAAATCCTTAGTGGCAGACCCTAGAGAACAGGTTTCAAAGGTGATGTACGATAAGAAAGATAGACAAAAGAAATTCAAATTATTTGAAGTCCATGCACTAAACCTGATTCACGTGAATCCTATATGTTGGTTGAGAATAGTACAGGAATTCATTGATAATAACCCACTAAATTCAAAAGGCGACCCGCCACGCCGGGCTATAAGATAAGATACTTCCTCTGTCATCTCCGGTATGTCTCTTTTGAGAGAAGATTTTCTACCCCACCTAACTATGAAGAGCTTAAATCTATCTAGAGAGTATGTGGTGGTAATTCCCGCCGTTTCGTCTGGAGCCAAACGTCCAGCTATGTAGGAAGACTCACCCAATTAAGGCGAAAAGGGGCTTGATTATCGTTCCTTTCACCACGCATTGACTCCATTCACTTAATTATCGTAGAGGCCGTAAGTACAAAACGCCTGTAGCCAGACACAGGGATTGATGCTCACCCACGCAGAAGTCTTATCCACATCAGAACCAATGTAAGATAAGTAAAGGGAATTCAGATATTGAAGAAAATCCCATAAGAATGGCAGTGATAATGAAATTTGCACTAATGTGTGCTTTGGGTCTTATTCCACATAATAAGTCTAAAAAAACCAAACAAAAACCTTATGGTCCTTTTATGTCTAAAAGTTTTAAAGGTTTTCTATCATCTCTAATCACCCTTTTAACAACTTTGTGAGCAAATTTACATCTTTTGAAATTTCCTCATTTTTATGTTTTGCCACTTTTTAAAGCATTCCCTTTTTGTTTCTATACAATGACGTGTACTTCTACGTTCCACCTCCTAGTTTTTTTAAATATAGGAGCTTTTTCCTTCGACTCTCCAAGAATTTCTTTTGATATTTTTTTAATACATTTTGTCAATTGTATTCCACATATAATTAGCTTCCTATTCCAAAGCTCACGTTACTTCTTTAAACATTTTTTCTTTAAAACACTTCTCATTTCTCATCTTTAACATTCCGCCATCTAGTTCGCGGATTCCTAATAACTATTTCGGTTATATATTAACCATGAATTTTAATTTAGATATCTAGCATTGTTAATCTATGTCGTAATGCTACACCTAAGTGTAAATAATAAAATATATCTCCACACAATATGTCTTGAGCACACAATGGAGAATGTGTGGTTGCGTAGCTAAAAGCCACCAAAATTTCTTCTTAGAGCCACTTGGTACAAGAATCTCGAAAATCAAAACCACATTGATGTAGCCAACCTCATGTGGTCGGAACAAGGCTTTGCTAGGTTGAATGCAACAAGCAGCACTAGCAAAAAAAGGTGGTGTGTGGTAATTATGAGCATGGACAGTGTATAGCAATATGCTGCTCGGGTTGGTTGGTGATGGAAGGGGGGCAATAGTAGTGTGTTACAAAAAGCGGGTGGCAAAGATGGAAGTGGCAAGGGTAATGGTGATTGCAAATGCAATGGTGAGTGTATTATAATGGCCATAAGTAGGCAATTAAGGCAACGTGTTCATTGGAGGAAAATGAAGCCAGCATGAGTAACAAAAGCAATAGCCCATAGCTGTATAAAAATAATAATATGCAAACACTCCAGAATTTTGAACCATGTAACGTAAGTGCTTTCCCAACCCCACTCTTAAACCAACTCTTACTCTCACTCCCAGTTCATTCCCCTAAGGAATTCATACAAAGCTTCCAAATTTCCCCTTCAATGACTTCTCATCCAAGAAATCAATATTAAGACAAAATTCATAATTTGAACTTGAAAACAATTTCATTAAGTGCCAACCGGCCAATGAATACGTAATTTTGCAATCATCCGTATAAGTCTTCGAGTTGAACAGAGAGAACCATACCTCGAATGAAACTGATGTTCACTTCGCGAATCGGAATCATTACAACAGTGCGCGAAAGATCGGTTCCGGGAGCGAATAGCGACGAGCCGGCGTGGTGGTTGATGGAGGCGAGTCTAGATCCGAAGGGCACGCCGGCGAGATCGTACTGGATGAGGCGGTAGACGTCGACGACGGCAACCGCGTCGCAGAGCTCGGCGCAAGCCACCAGTATAAGAACCAGCGGGATGACCGAGTACACTGACTCGAACACCTCGGCGCCGCCGCGATCTTTCCTCGGCGTTGCCATCGACGGGAGTTCAGAAGTGGAGAGAGGGAGAGAGGGAGAGAGGGAGAGAGAGAGAGAGAGGGAGGGAGGGGGAGTTGATTTCTAGGGTTTCTGTTGAGTGATCTGTGAAATTAATGAAGAAAGAGTGTCTGTGCAGTGTTCGTTTTGTCAGAAGCGAATAAGCGAAGGGCGACGGAGTGATCAGAGAGGGGAGAGTTTGATCTTGTGAGTATCTATCTATCAGTAAGTAAGATAGCCAAATCATTGGTGTAGTTTGGGTTTACTTATTTATTTATTAATTTAAAATTAAAAAAGTAAATTACGTTGTTTAGATAATTAAATAAGTTAAAAATAAAAAAAATAAATAAACAAATAAATTAAATAAGTTCATTTTGATAGTTAAATAAATTAACTTATAAATAAATAAACAAATAAACTTGTTTGGGTAGCCTGGCTTATAAGTAAATAAATAAATAAGGTACAAGCCACCCAAACGATGTGATTTAAATAAAATTTAACTTATTTGCTAAGCAAATAAACAAATAAGCAAACCATTCGAGTTTTTTTTTCTTTTTTTTTTTTTGTAGTGACAAGTCAGAGTTTTTAAATGAGGGCAGAGCCGTTTTGCGGTCAATTGTTTATTTATTTATTTTTTATAAAATTTTTTATTATTTAATTAAATTATTATATGTTTTATTTTTTATTAAGATTATTCAGGAGAATAAAGAGTTTAATTAAAATATTAAAAAGTTCAAAAAATAAAAATAAATTAAAATAAAATAATAAGTCAAAAATTTATGTTGTTCATTTTCGTTTTTTATAAAAAAATTTCATCTTTTAATCAAATTATTTATATTTTTTTAATTTATCTCAACAAAAAAATTACAAAAAGTAAAAAAATTTATTTAAATGAAAAAAAAAAAAAATAAAAAAATTTAGTTAAACGAAAAAAAAAAAAAAGACAAAAATTTCAAAATTTATTCCAAACATTGACATTGTTATATATGTTGTATAAAACTAGCAATTATTCGAAAACACATTAAATATTATTTTATTATAAAATTATTTTTAGTTAATAAAAATTAATTATTTAGTATAACAACGTATTAAATAATAATTTTTATTAGTCTAGCTCTTAATTTCAACTATAAGCAATAATAAAAATATATGTATATTTAAATAAATTAACTATGTATGTTTATGTATTAAAAATATATTTTTTATATTTTCACTCTTGTTATTTTTTTATGAGAGAAGAAAAAATTGAATTTAAAAATAGAGAAAAAATTTAGATTCAAAATAAAAAAAAATAAGCGTTTTAGTGAGAGAATAGAGAGATAAAAAGGTAAAAAAATATAAACAAAAATTAGCTATTAGATTAAATAAATTTTAGTATTTATACACATATGTCACGTAAACAAATATCACATCAAGATGTTGTGTTTTTGTAATATAGATACTAAATATTTTTTGTATTTATATGTGTTATTAATATTAATAATTAATTGTAAATTCTAGTTGTTTTATTTATTAGTACAAAATTGATTCATATTTATGCATTATTTAATGTAATGTAAGCTCATTAATCAATCACTAAAAAACTAAATGAGGGCAGATAAGATCGTGGGCTTAGAATTCAGTCCAAAGAAAATCGTATCTGGATATACTTAGGAGGACTAGCTTGCAACTAATTCGGCCCGATTAGAGAGGGCGGCCCACGATGAGTTAGGACCACCCCAAAAAAGATAAGCCCATTACGAGACAGTGCGGTTCAATAAACTTCCAAGGTAACAGATAACTCAAAAGAACTATATTCCTGCAACGATAATTTGAGAAATGGAGGCTTAGCTTCTTAAAGCATTCAAGATAGTCTAGAGATATGGCAGAATCCTGAGATAAGTTGAGATAAGAAGACTTGTAGCAGAGTCTCAAGAGAATTCAGCCACCCGGATATTGACCGCTATATAAGAAGAAGCACTTTATATCTTCAGGTACGCAATTTCAACATAGTTCTTGATTATAAAGCTCTCAAAGAAAAATTTAACTTGAACGTTGAAGTACTTCCCCGTCAAACAAAGCCGGAAAGCATTAACGGTATTTTTCGTAGTGCAGAAGTTCAGGAACATCACGTGCAACATCAAATGAGTTCGGTAATCAAGGGTTCGGCCCATATTTTTGTTCGGAATCATCAAAGATTGAACCAATCAAGTTGGTTCTGATTATGCCATCAAGTTTACAACAAGCACACTAAACACATTTTATATTTTAATATTTTTAAAAAGTTTTTTTATTAAATATATTGAAGTTTCTTAATATTAACAAAATGTGTTTACCATCTACGTTTGCAATATAAACGTGTTTACTAAGGTCTTGCTTGGGGTGTCTAAGGTACTGTGTGAGATGATTTTTTTCATTTTTAATATAGAGTATTTGTGTTAGCTCAAATAATGAATATTTTTAGATTTATCTCGTTATGAGAGACTATAAAATAAATAAAAAATCACTTTAAAGTCTTTTCTATCTTTTGTAAATTTTTTCCAATTTTAGCAAAAACGGTTATACTTTTAGATTCATTTTATCATTACATATAAAAAAACAAAAAAAATTTAACGAAAAACATAAAAAAGTTCATAAAAAACGAAAAAAAACCACAATAAAAAGACAGCAAAAAAGCTATCCCAAATAGACTCTAAATATCTTAGCTTTTAAGAAAATTTTCTTAAAAAAAAAAGAGGGAGGAAAAGTTAGCATGTTTGGATTAATTTTTTAGGATAGCTTCTTTTTTATTTTTTGTTAAAATTTCTATTATGTTTTTACTTTTTGCTTTGAAATTGTTGTGTTTTGGAATATTAGCACGTGTTTTTTTAATGTTGAGAGTAGAGTTAACATTTAAATTAAGTGTTTTAGTAAAATGACTTATGTGTTTTGATATGTATAGACTTTTTAAAAAAAATGACAAATTGTTAATTGAATTTTTTGTTGGGAAAATTTTAAATAAAATAGCCTGCAGCGGAATAAAATATTTTTTTCCTCCATTTGCGCTTAATTAAATGAGATCCAGAATAGCAGAATAAAAAATAATAAATAATTGCACGACGCCGATTTGTACGTAAAAAACCCCTAAGAAAAAAAAAACCACAGGATCGAAGTCTGATTCCAAATCTTTTCTATGTCAAAATAATGAGTTTACAGATTTAACTCTTTAGGCATACCGAGAGGATGACAACATCAAGAATAATATTCCCGAAACAACAAAATATTGAATACCGTCACCGTAAGGTGGATTCCAACTGAAAAATAAACTCAAGTTTAGATCTCACTGATTGGCAATCGAAACTGTTGGTTAACAAGATTCAAGCGCCGAGAGTCTGCCCGTAAAATTTCATGATGATGGCTTCATTTGACATCCAATCCATGCACAAGAATTGGACTATTCCTTTTCACCAAAGTTCCTCCGCGCACTATTCACTAGTGATGTTAAGTGATCTTCAATTTCCCAGAGAATTTGCTTTGCCTTTTCTTGAACTGTTAGCCACCAAAACTCAAATCAAGAGAATTGATTTGGATGTTTTTCTTTCTGTGTTGTGTATTATCCCTACCGTCATCGAATACCCAATGTGTATTATATAGACTACGCCTATTAAAACTACTTCCAATTAAATTAAGATTCCTAATATAATAAAGTTTCCTAACAAAATTAGGATTTCTAAAACTAAACCCATTAACTCTTTTTTTTATAATAAAATATATTAATCATAATATAATTGTGCCACCCCAATGGGGCGGACACCAACAAACTCCCCCTACGCGTCATGTGGGGCGATTTATCATACCCGTTGCCTTTTTGCAAAAATTATGCTTTTCTGTTGATAGAGTTTTTGTTATCTCTACACCATTCTGGTCGGTATGGATCTTTTCTAACTGTAATAGTTTTTCTTCCAACACATTCCGAATCCAGTAATATCTCATGTCAATGTGTTTTGACCGTGAGTAGAATTGTGAGTTTTTGCTCAAATGAATAGCACTTTGGCTGTCACAGAAGAGTTCATACTTTTCACGTGTCAACCCCAACTCTTGTAGTAACCTCTTCATCCACAGCATCTCCTTGCAGCCTTTTGCCACTACAATATACTCGGCCTCTGTGGTGGATAGTGCAACACATGTCTGCAATCTGTTTTGCCATGATATAGCTCCCCTGCAAATGTAAGCATGTATCCTGATGTAGATTTTCTGGAATCAACATCTCCTGCCATGTCAACTTCTGTGAAACCTTCTAACTCAGGCTTGCCCTAACCAAAGCATAAACAAACCCTGAAAGTGCCTATAAGGTATCGAAAGATCCACTTCACTATTTTCCAGTGATCCTTTCCCGAATTTAACAAAAATCTGCTCACTACGCCAACTACATATGCTATGTCTGGCCTTGTACACACCATTGTATACATCAAACTCCCAACTGCGGACTAATAAAGAATTTTTTTCATCTCTTTCCTGTCTTTTTTACTTACCGGACTTTGCTGTAAACTGAGTCTAAAATGACTAGCAAGTGGAGTACTTACAGGTTTAGCCTTGTCCATGTTGAAC
>JAULJZ010000002.1:1815253-1847981 GCA_032270985.1 Heliamphora pulchella | reverse complement strand
CTGGCAGGCTACTGCACGGGGACGTGCAGCCCTAAGGGGGGTGGATTGTGATATCCTGGTATCCCACATCGGAAAGGAAAAGAAAGTTTTTGGATTATAAAGAAAATACCTTTGACCCTTACATTTAACGAACCATTTTCCCATGTGGTAGAAACCCTAACAGAACTCCGCAGTTAAGCGTATTTGGGTGGGAGCAATGCAAGAATTGGTGACCCCCTGAGAAGAACAAAATCGTGAAAACTTTTGCTTGAAGCGGATAATATCATTGCCATGTGAAGGGTCGGGATGTTACAATTTATTTTAAGGCTATATGTAATTTTAAAAATAAACTGTTTAGTTTATTTAAAATAAATATGTACAAGAAATTTAGTTATTGATATCCAATTAATTTATTTTTTTATATGAATAATTTTCTTAAGGAGCTCGATAATATGAACGGTACAAATCATGAAAACAAAATTAAATTTTATCAATAATAATTACACGATAAGTTAAAATTTAAAATACTTACCAAGCTCCAGTTTCTTATTTGCTACATTCTACCAATCATACCCTTTTATTGTTTGTTATATTTTGTTCTCTTCTGGGGGTATTATAGTCATTCAGGTGGGAAAAATCCAGACCGTTTGAAATCTTTGGTGCAGAATATATATATATATATATATCTCCGTGGCCTCTAAGGCCATCTTCCAATAAAAAGTATATTAGTTCATATTTCACACGGTTAACAAAAATAAGCAATTTTTTTTATATCCAATAGTTTAGTTAACTTTATTTGAAAGTGTATCTCAATTAACAAACATGAGCAATTTTTGCTATCTGGGCAAGCAGTGACATTTTCTCTCTTCAATGTGCTTGGTTGACACTCTTTTCTCTCCTTTCTCTCTCTTGCCATCCTACAAATCCATTTTTCTGTCATGATTGATGTAGAGAGAGAAACAAAGAGAGTTTCTGGAGAGAGAAAATGGGAAGGAGAAAAAAATCAAAAGTTAACATCATGCTAACTATACCATTGGAGCAAACATATTTCACTAACACCTCAACACGTAAAATTGACTCTGTTTTTTAACACTTTGTCATATAAACACACTTCAACACAAATTTAACACAACCATTGAAGATGGCATAACTGAACCAGTTTATTCATTTTTCTTAAACCACTTGTAATTGCAGATAAGAATTATCAACTTATCATAGATGTTTGCACACAATTCACTGTTGAAACATGCTCAAATCAAGTAAATGGAATAGCCAAGAGCACAAACAACTTATAATCTGTCAGTTTGACACCAGTTAACTTCGAAAACCTATTAACAAGACACCTTGTTGAAACCAAAATGTTTTCATCGCCCGTTGAATATAGCCATATTTTGTCAAAAGACTCAAAACTACTATAAACCATACCCACCCACATTCACAATTTCAACATGATATGAAATCAACCACATTTTGTCTCCACATACCATGTTGCAACACTATAGCAATGGTGAATGCAAGGCATTCATTATTTATATGATGCATGACACAATCTCATAGCCAGCTGAGTTAATGGGTGAACTAGAGAAAATGATATAGAGATGAGCTTGTTTTGTACGTGGACACAACATGCATGGGATCTGATGTTAGTTAAAATTTGTTGTTCTTACTCGTTGTTGATCATGACCTTTTGGTTTGGTCCGGCATTCCCCTCCACTCCTGCAAAAGGAAGAAACCATTTGTGAAATAGACTGGATCAGGACAATTGTGAAACACCCAAGTAAAATAAGATACTAAACAATCAAATAACTACACATGAACATGAAAATCAACAACTTAAGTACAAGCATATTCTGTTCTCTGCTTGCAAAACTCCACTTGAGGATCACAAAATGGCGAAGGTCTCCTAATGGGCACTTGAAATATAGAATACAACAAAGAGTCGGCAGATAATTTCAAATGTGCATGACATTAGTGAGTCCATCTATAACAAATCTTGATGTTCCCTATACTAGCCGATGCAGTTTAGTAGAGCAGTAAACAATTTTTCCATGCAAAATTATAGATGTTTTTTTTTGTTTTTTGATGATATGCAAGTAATGCGTGCAAAGATAATAATCTCCTGTTTCGATGATTTGTGAATCTTTGTAAGTTATTTTTTAGTATGATATGGTTATAGATAAAAGAAGGATGAGAAAGAATGCATTTACTTCGCTATCGTACTACTCGTGCTTTTGCTGAGTTAACTTAAGGTTTACAATATGTGATTTTTAATGCTTAGTCAAATGAAAAATACATCAATGATTGTGAGATGTGGTGTATTCCCAAAGTTAAGGGGCCTAAGGAGGTTGCCTAACTCGCCTAATGCATGAGCTGGCCCTGGTTTTTGCTACAGGAAGAAATTTTGAATTTATATGCCTCAGGATAAAATAGTCAAAAAAGAGATTTGGATGATCAAACAAACTCTCGAACTGTCTTATTTCCTTGGGCCCAAAATTATAGGCCTCACTCACATGACTAAACCAAACAAAGCATTGAAAATTGGTTTCAAATAGCAGTAGCGGTCGCCGTAACGGTAACGGTGGAGATGACGCGATTTCGGGACGTAACGGTCATAACATAACGGTAATGGTTACCGGAGCCGTAAATTTTTTTTGGTTTTGCACAAATCAACTAAAATGAACTCATATGCGTGTTTTTTTCCTACAATTATATTTATTAAAGTTTAAAATGTTTTTTGAAGAATTTTGTTTACTTTTGAGACATAATGTAACATATTTCTTAAATTTTATACTAGTAAGTCTAGTTTTATTGAACAATTTTAATTATTTTTCTAAAGTAAATGGTGAATTTATGTCATTGTATGTCAAAAACTCATAAATTCATAATATTTAACTTAAATGTCATTTAATTTTTTTAAAAGCTATGAAGATGAAGTACTAAGGATGGTCCAAATCTCTTTCATTAACAGATTAATATTAACTAAAAAAAAATTTAAAATATTTTTAAATAATAAAAAAATACAACATTAACTTAAAACAATAAGCCATAGATGAATAGATCTGTACATTATTTTTAATTTTCAAAGAAATGAAGATAAAAAAAATAATTAAAAAATTAAAATTTCAACCTCCCTATCAACTTTTAGGCTTCAGCTGAAACTGATAATGGAAGAAGGAGAAGAATTAAAAAAACTTAAAAGTTAAAACTTAAGAAAATAATTAGACAAAAAAACTTAAAATTTCAACTCCCTTTCAAGTTTCAGCCGAAACTGAAAATGGAAGGAGAAGAATTTTCAAGTTTCAGCCAAAACTGAAAATGAAAGAAGGAGAAGAATTCGTGCTTCATACCTTCAGATCCAACGAGAAAATCAGAAAATTCAGAACGCTAGTAGTTGCCGAAACTGAAGAAATTGAAGAATAGAAGGAGTAGATCTGACTAAATACAGTTAGAAGAACACGGAAGATTGAAACTTCTGAAAATCAAAAAATTCTGCCGAAATGGAGTAGATCTGACCAAATTATTGCTTAATACAGTTAGTTCGATTCTTTCTCGGTTGTTTTGAGATGAAAATAGAGAAAGTGGTCCAAGATATGGCCAAAAAAAGGAATCAGTAGCATTCACACCCAAAGACCCCATTTTTTCGCAGAGTAACGTCCGTAACGGCCCGTTACGAACCGATTTCACCATTACCCTACCAATTTTACCCTTACGGCTGCTGTAATGGCCATTACGGATGTGAATTTCAGTAACACCGCTATAGCGTCTGTAACGGGTATCGGGACCCACCGAAACCGTTACGTAATGGCGTTACGTAATGGTAAAGACTGTTTTTTAAAACGGTTGAAATCTCACGTGTAATGTAATGAAATATCATGCATAATTTTTTTGGTTTGACATTGAACAGTCATGTTCTAAACCTTTCCATTACTTCTCTCTAAAGTTGCACTTAAGATAAATGGTTGTGTCAAGAAAGTGCCCTAAAGTTAAACATGCTTTCATTCTCATTCTCTAAGTTACACTTCCCTCTCTACTAATTTTTCTAGTATAAGGATCAGACTCTCTAGTCCCATCTGTGAGAATATTTTGGTCATTTTAGTTATTCTGTATGCTAGCTAAAAGGTACTAACTAGGGTTTTGGTTATAGTAATAATAGATTTCTCTTTTCCCTCTTTTTTGTATCAAAGTATCAGAGACAAAAATGTACTATCGCTGAGTTCCGACCATTAACTCGCTACTATTTGAAACTTCAAAAAGGTTTGAAATGACCTTCTGGTTTTCTCAAGGGTTGCTAGAGAGACCCTTTTGTTCGCATTGCCTGCAAGGGTTCGAAAGCAGCCTTTCAATCTTATGGCTAGTTCTGGTTGCAAGCTAGCATAAGGAAGTATAACATCAATGTTGCTTCTTCCATCAAGAGCTATCTTTTTTTTTCAAACAAAGTATACTAATAAAGGCATTCACTGTACCAACTCACTGATTATAAGATTGTTGACACTCCTATTGAGTTACATTCCAAATTCTCTCTTACTAATAGTGTGCCTCTTAAGGATCCTTCTGTCTATCAAGAATTGGTTACATGTTTAATCTCTCTTACTGTGACTCCACCAAATATTGCATATATTGTTCATGTCATTAGTCAATTTGTCTTTGTCCACACTCCGCTCGTTGGGCTGTATTGCACTGCATCTTATGTTATGTCCGTTGGACTATATTTCAAAACTTATTGTCATCCTCTTCTCCCGTATTAACTCTTTAGGTTTGTGCCAATGCTGATTGGACTAGTGATATTTTTTGTTGCAACTCCACTACTAGTTTTTGTATCTTTCTAAGCGATTCTCTTACTCTCTAAAAGAGAAAAAAATAATATGTGATTGCTTGTTCTACTACAGAGCTAAATATCGCACTGTGGCTTATGCTACAGTTGAGATTGTCTAGCTTTGATGGCTTCCCTTTGATCTGGTTTTTTTCTCTCTTCTCCTACCTCTCTCTACTGTGAGAATAAAAGTGTCATCCAGACTATTCACAATTATGTGTTTCCTGAGCGTACGAAGCATGTCAAAATTGATTCACTTTATTTGTCATCATCTTCAATACAATAGGGTACAACTGATCTACCAATTGTTTCCTCATCAATGAAGGATGCCGATTTCTTCACAAAAACTCCCTTTTGTTCGTTTTCATTTCTTACTTGACAACTGTCGTTGCTTTTCAAGCTCACATCATGAGTTTGAGAGGGGTGGTATGAAAGTAATTTGGTCATTTTAGTTATTTTGTATGCTAGATAACGGTTAGTTTAGTCATTAAAGTTAATAACGATTTTGGCCTATTTATATAGTGTAACCCATCTTTAGTGTGTAACCATTTTTTATTCTTACAATAAGCAATTTCTCTTTTTCCTCTCTTTTGTAAGAAGTATCACGAGATCTCTAATCTTGGCAATATGAAATTTTGCTGCCAAGAGTGACACATCAAGGCAGATTGTTCAATACACATTAAGGCACCTTTTTGCACATAACCATTCATCTTTAGGACAACTCCAACTTTACAGAGAAGTGCAGAAAGATTCTAGCACACGTTGTTCAAAGTACTTTGAGGCTTCAGCCACACAAAAAAAAAAGTGTTGAAAGATTCTAGCGCACATTGTTCAAAGTACTTTGAGCCAAAAGAAGGCTTTCTTTTATCTAGAAGATTCTAGTACATGGATCTTTTTTTTTTCTTTTTTGTCATTTGAAAACGCAACACATGAGGCTTCACTTTATCTTCTTATTTGGTCATCTGAGACCTAACTTCATTTTTAGGCCCATAGAAATAACACATTCTCACTGGATTTTGCCAATCCAAGGCCTCTGCCAAATATAAAAGTATACATCATTAAGTGTCCCAAAAATCTGGGGGATTTATAGAATATAGGCCTAAGGCAGTTGCCTAACTTGCTTGATGCACAAGCTGCCCCTAAGGCCAACGTACAATATAAACTATTTTATTAAACATGCCGAGTTTGTTCCTCTGCAACTTATGCAAAAGGATTAGGACCAATGTTACCCACAAAAAAAAAAAACATTGGAGTTTTCTTCTTCTAATTCTAATTCTAATTCAATGGAATTGAGTTTTTAAAGCTTTTAAATAAACAGATGAATTATCCTACTTTGAAACCCTATTTTACTCTCCATCACAACTAATCAACCATAGCTTGCCAAAGAATACAAAACCACCAGAGGGTATTGTTCACAATGTTAAGTCAACACTAGTCCAAAAGCTTAAGCTGTAAGGATATGGAACTACCAAATGTACTTCATGTTATCCAGCAACAATACCTAGAATAGCCCCAAAACATATTTCTAAACTAGCGTTTTCATTCTCAAAACACTACCCTTTTGTTACCCCATAAAAACTCTTTAAAAGCCTATATTTCTAGTAACCCTCAACCAAAAAAAACAATGAAAAGGGCACAAAGTTCTACTTCTCTACTACAACATATCAGTTTTGGGCTCACTAGTAGGAGACAGTTCGTTGCAATTGTCCAGCATAGGGGGAAATCATTAAATTTAATGAACTAAAATCTAGAGACAATTGAGTTTTGGCATGAAAAGACCCTAAGAGAATTCTTCAGCCATCATGAAACCTCCGCCTCTTGCAAATAATTCATAGAACCAGCCAACTTTTCTCTTCCCTCCAGCTTCAAATTCCATCAACACCTTACAAATACCAACCCATCCATCGCCAAAATCTCCCTGTGGAGTACACCCACTGCCTCCCCTTTACAAAAATCTAATGTCCATAAATCTCCCCCTATTGCTCTGACACCAATACTCCAACATTAGAATAATAGAATTCAATAATTTTGACTTACCTTCAAAGAGATATAGCGATCTATTTATAATGATAAAAAAGGATTACAGAAAATGAAAAAAATAACTTGCAAATCAAATCACTATCAATAAAATTCTAACTTCCTAATATGTTAAATCCAGTAATCAAACCATAATTAACGAGATCCTAATTTCTTAAAATATATTATTTCCAACACTCCAATCAAGCTAGAACAAAGATATTAATCAAACCCAGCTTGATAATTAAAGACTTGAGCAGAGATGGCTCCACTAGATATGCTTAGGATCAGTCTCTGGAGGTGACTTCTCAGTTTCCAAAAATCAATTAGATTTTAGAACGACGTTACCGGAACAACAACGGTATCCATAAAAAACAAAAACAATTCTACCGGAACATCGGTAGCCCCCAAAACCAAGACAAATGCTATCGGAACAACAACGGTAACCCCCAAAAATAAGAACAATGCTATCGGAACAACATCAATAACTCTCTAAAAACAAAAACAATACTATCGAAACAACATCAGTAGCCCCCAAAAACAAGAACAATGATACCGAAATATCGGTAGCCCCAAAAACAAGAACAATGCTACTAGAACAACATCAATAGACCCCAAAATCAAGAATAAGAACAAAAAAGTAATAATTCTCCAAAAAGTGCACTGTTAAAACCAACAATATAATATATTGAGACTTTAATGATACACCAATATCAAGGAAGCACGGTGATCTGAAACTTGCAAACCAAAACAGCAAGAAAGAGAAGGAACAGCGACGGCTACAAAGAAAAGGAAAAAAAAAAAGACCAGCAGAGGTGAACAAAAACCAGTGCCAGTGGTGGTGGTGAGGGAAAAACGACAACGGCAAAGATTTCGACGATGACGGTATACCCGCGAAAAGTTCGCGATACCAATGAAGGAATACCAGCAACAAAGGAGAGAGAAAGCAGTGACGGCAGCTAAGGTTTCTGGACAGTTTTTTTTTATTTTCTTCTTCATATTTTGGCATTGATACCAAGTAAAATAACAAAATTCAATAATTTTGGATTACTTTCAAAAAGATATAGCCATCTATTTATAATGATAAAGAATGATTACAGAAAAGAAAGAAAATAACTTGCAAATCAAATCACAATCAATAAAATTTTAATTTCTTAATATGTTGATTTCAGTAATCAAACCATAATTAACAAAATCCTAATTGCTTAAAATATATTATTTCCAACACCAACCATCTAGGTCCCATCTCTTACCAGAACAAGAAAAAAGGTAACCAGAAACCACAATATCAATTCTGCGGTCTAAAGAGCATGCATCTCAAAATTTGACTATAGCAGCAAAAACTACCAAGTTCTAAAGCACATCTTCACACAAGTACCAAAAGCTATTTAAAATTAATAAAGCCACTCTAGAAACATTTGGAAGTGCCCCAAATAAAACTTGTACAAGAAGTCAAAATGAATAGATGCTATCAAAAAAGGCCATAGATTTCTTAAGCACTGGGAGGTAGTATAGGCTGGTGATTTAGAAATGCATTAAAAATAACTCTTCAGCTTCATTTATAAATTTTATAGTCTCTTGGTGATCTGTAACCTGTAATGTCTTCACTTGGTTGAGACTATAAGAGAAACTATTGTTCAAATATGGCACGGAGGAGAAATTAATGAACTTCCAACTATGAAGGCACAGGTACACGTACACGTACGGCTACGGGTGCAGGTGCCAGAACGATATAGAGACATCGTATGGAAAAACCTAAAAAAGTGGGATACATTTATGGATGGGTATGGCTGTAAAAAAATATTTTGTTATAAATTTGGAGTAATGCATTATATGTAACAATTAAAATATAAAAATGCAAAAACTAGTTAATGATATAGTTGATTAGGGGTTCAATCTTCAAATCACATTGTAATGACAAAAGTAATGTACAGACCATAGTAAGATATCATAACACTAAAGAACCGACAAACCAAAGCTTAACTCTAAAGTCATGTTAAGTATAAAAATAAAAAATAAAAAACAAAAATCTTATGAAACTAAGTTTATATTTGTATGAAAGTAGGTACTATTCCGGGTGGAGTACGGCTTGAGTATATACTGGGGATCTATTGGATTCGACAATAACCAAGAAAAATAAAATTGGGGCTATAAGTTTCGCATTGCAGGTATGCATGCAAAAATACCATGCACCATACCAAGTACCCAATATGTACCAGGTACGAGTACGTCACGTTTTTTGAAGTACCCATGCCTCATAGACTTCCAAAAATTGAGGAATCTGAGGCGAGCACCCATCAAAGCGAGCACAGAAAGAAGAAAAAATAGACTTCTTGTCTCCATTCAGAACACCATAAACATGCGTCAATAGGAGAAAAGAAGGCTGAATGTGTGACCTGCAAGACAGCCATCTGGGAAACGTCCAACATTCCTTTGGGCTTCAAAAAAAGGAATGAATCTCATCTGAGGAATTCTAAACCCAAATTTTCAGTCACTTGATCCTTCTCCATCCTCTGGGAAAATTAGTTGCAGGTCTTCATTGTCCCTATAAACCTGAACCAAAGCAGCAGCTTTATATGCAAACATCCCTACCATTGCTGGCACAAGCTGCAAAGAAAAAAAACAGCAACATATAAATGATGAGAAGGGAAAAGTTCTTGTTCGAACCTTTTTACCATCTCCAAGAATTTTTAATTTCAAGATAGATTAAAGCACCACCTGGAAATCAAATACATCAGTAGCAAAATGCTGGGACAGGCCCCAAAATCCATATATTGCAGCAGGTATCACAAGCCTTGGTGATGAAAGAGCAATACCAGAACCTTGAACCAGTCTTTCAAACAGATCATTCAGGTCCTGGCTTCTTATACCTATTCTGAAATTGAAAAACGGATCTCACTCTCAAGAAGGATAAAAAAAAAACAAAGTTAACATATTTATAGATACAAAATCTGCATACACAAACAAAGGTAAAATTTTTGGAAGTACTTCTTTGACTTCTTTTGCCTGAAAATCTGTGGAACTGTTTCCTTGGAGAGGTTGTCTGCATGTTTGTATAAGAGCTGAACATATAAGCAACTGCAGTGACAAAAAAGAAAAAAAATAAATTTTTTCCACAGAATCAGTGGCAGCATCAACTAAAAGGAGGTTTCACGGCCATAAAATCTAAACAGCCCGCAAGGTAAAAAAGCTGGGTTCATAATCCAGGACCATTATCAGCAGAGATAACTCGTCAATCAATCATTACTCATCCATTATCAACAGAGTAACTCGTCAATTAATGATTACTCATCCCATTCATGAATGTTTTACTAAGTGAAGAACTAACAATAAAGTGACTTCGACATATGAGGAAATAAATTGTGAAACTAACCTGAAAAGAACTCCTGCCGCATAACTCATAGCAGCCTATGCAGTTTATAAGTGAAAGGTCAGTTAGTACGTACATGATCTAGTTTCTTTTATAAACATGTCTTCTAATTGAAAACATAAAAGAGATTCCCTTATTCAAAAAATGAAAGCAATCGTGCTTTGTTTGGGTGAAAAGAAGACAATGGAAAGGAAAAGTAAATTTGGAGCACAAAACTTACTACCATTTAGTGATTGTAGTAAAATTCAAAATAATAGGGATACTAGGTCCTGATTGACAAACCTAGCTTATTTGCTTTTTGGCTAAAAAGACTTAAAAAAACCAACATAGCCTGCTTGGCAGAAAGGCAAAAAAACCAAAAAACCAAAAAACCAAAAAGTGAAATCAAAACAGCAATCCCTAAGATACTTTATTCAAACTCCACCCAAATCTCAAAGACAACAATACCCCTATTTGATAATACTAATTACTACCAAAGTCAACTATATATAATCGTTATAATCAACTATATATAACGGCAATACTATTCAATTTGAATTAAAAAGAAAAAAGTTAACTTTTTACCCAATTAACCAGATTAAAAATAATAATAACAAGCTTAAAAACTAATTTATCAAACAATTTATTTTGAACCCAATTTAACTTTTTGACTATAAACCCAAAAAAATCAAAAAGCAAAAAAGTTAGCTTTTAAGATATTTACTTATCAGGCCCTAAATCTCTTTTGTTTTCAACAAATTTATCCCTGAAAAGGGTTGCCAACTGTGAAGCACGGGTGCGGATACGTTGTACAGTACGAGTATGCGTACGCATATGCTAGTACAATGCAACTTTGAAAAAATAGAATATAGGTAGGGCTGTGATTTGGTAATAACTTTATTTATTTTTTTGAATTTTTAAGATTGCATTATATATATACCAAATATAAAATTACTTTTAGCTTATCAGAGAAAAAAAATATATATTAGATCATAAAAAATATTGGCAATGTTGTCCCAACTAATCTTTGACTATAGTTGGTTTAGACGACAAATTGTGATACTTGCTTAACTAGACAACAATTGCTATGGCAAGTGTACGTATTGATTGAAAATTGCTTTTTGGCAGTCGAAAACCCTAAGAGAGTATATTTGAAGATGTTTTTTCTTATACAAATTTAAGTTTTTAGCATTTTTATTAAATTAATGAATTTAAATTATGCTCTTTAATACTCAAATTTTTCTTTATATTAAAAAAGATAACAATTATTTGCGCGGGTACTCTTTTAGTTTTTAGAATCTTCGTATGAATCCCTACGTATCCATCCACGCGCCCAAAATGTACCAGTTTGGTTCCCAAAAACGTACCAATGTTGTACCCAATAATTGGAAAAGTAAGTAGTACTTTTTGACATACCCGATACATATTTAGCCGTACCAAAGCCCCTTACCGGTATGTACCTGGTACACGTACGGCAAATCCATGCTTCATAGTCTGCCAGTGATGTTTTTTTTTTGTTTTTTAGTTTCTGTAATATTTCAGCCTTCTGTTCTTTTTTTTTTTTTTTTGGGCAGACTAATCCTCCTTTTCATTCTAATTTTGTTCCTTGCAAGTTGCAACAAGCTTTCTTTTACCGAATTTTGAAGTCTTACAACAAGATTAATCTCTTCCTTGTTCTTCTAAGGAATCAGAAAAGCCAAAAGAAAAGATAGCCATGAAAATAAATGTAGTGACAAGTTCCAAAAATAGCGATCAAAAGTTTACATAATGAATGAAAACATCTAAGTTGAGAAATACAGAGGCCACAGCTATTGCAAAAAAATTTACACTTGGATCAAATAAAAGTGAACAAGTTAGTGCGTAATATTCAACTGATCAAAGTGCCGTTTGCTTTGGAAAAGCCAATGTAGCTATGGCAATAGATCATCCCACAGGTAAATGACAAATAGTTTAGCACTTGTATAATATACCTGTACAGATAAAGCTACCAAACAGTATCCACTGCATACAGTTCCAATACCAACTGTTAATAGCATCAGTTCCCTCTTGAGCTGCAAGTGGAAGGAGAAAGGATAATAATTCTGTTTTTTTATGAAGAAAAAAAAAACAAGAGAGAATCATAAAGGCAATTCTATTTTAGCAATATTTTACTGACATGCCACCAGTCTTTCACTTACATGCTTATAGCAGTTAATTTTGTATTTTTGTTTTATATCAACATTCTGAAATCCTCATAACCATCTCAAATATAAGCAGCATCACAATTTCTCATATGTCAAAAGAATGGAAGCAACCACAAACAATAATATCTTAAACTTCTGCGGCTTTCAACATGGTATAAGAACTTTCGGTATAAAATGGGCTATAAAAGGGACTCCGGGGAAAATGAATAAACAGAAGAAGAAAGCAAAAAAGAAAGAAAGAAAGTCACTAAATAAAACTCAAACCAAAAAGTGCTCACTACTAAAACTCTTACAGTCCAATAATATAACTACTTCACAGCAGCTCAAGCACCACCCCAAAAGGTAGTTTAAGCAACTAGACATAAATCTTATCAACTCGTGTCAAAAGTTGATGCCAATTTTTGTTGTTGTTTGCCATATGCGACAATAACTCCCCCATGCTTGGACTCAGCAAGTACACTAGCTTTCGTATCCATTTTCAATTTTCATAATAATGAATATATATTCTTTTTTTTTTCTTCTGAGTGATTTTTCTCTGGTGTGTGCGCGCGCATGCATGTTTTCTCAACACATCTTCCATGCAGTTGCAGAAAGGCACTGAAACTATTACTTCAGTTGAAAACTAATGCGCACGGTCTTGAAATAGTTGCATTAAAAGAATTCTCTAAAATTACCCAGCAAATAAGGAATCAACTAGTTCAAAGTTTAATGAGATACCTTGAAAAAGTTGTATCTCATCTTAACAAAAAAGTAAGTTGGTGCACCATGTCAGACCATATGTTTTCCAGAGCATGGTTTTGAATATCGCCGATACCGTTACGTATCAGCCGTTACGTAATGGCATCTTAGACATACGATTCAGATACGCACTCTGGTATCGGAGTTGTAGAAAAATCCTAAAGTATCTATCGATACAGCCGATACGTATCGTGTATCAGTGTCGTATCGTCCATATCAGCTGATACTCTCAACACGTGACCCGAGACAATCCAACAATTTGACTTCGCTTTCGTCTCTAGAACTCTTATCTTCTTCTTCAAAGTAAGGTGTCAAAATGTTAATTTAAAACACTTATAAACGTTCAATTTGTAGTAAATAAGTTTAAAATATGCTTATCATTGAGTTTTTTTTATTTGCTAGCACTTTAAAAAGAAATCACGAGCATTGTTACCGGTTCCCATAACAAGCCGACCGATTCTCACAATACCTATTACATGCGATCACGACCATTACTCAGTCCGATATCGCGATTTAAAACCTTGATCTAGAGCGTGTTGTGTATTTGGAACGAAGAATAAGATCACTTTCACTAACCTAGGGGGCTTTTTCACATGGGTGCTGTTTGTGATCTATATCCTCTTTCCCATTAGGCCATTGTAATAAAGATATCCTCTCAAAATGAGGAATTCAAACATTGATTAAATATTACCTACCCCAAACCAATCTGTGTACGTTCTATTTTTCACTCTCACAAAGTTGCTTGTATCCTCCAAACCAGAAAAGTAGAGGAAGATGCTTGAAAATTCAAAAGACAACAAACTCATGTACGAACTTCATCCTTTGTTTTATGTAGTTGGATGCATGAACAGAACAAATGAAGCTATTCCATGCAAAATCGAAGTTCTAGCAACACAAATGACAATACAACTGTGTTATTTCAAATGCATAGGTTGACAATCCATATATAATAAGAGGACTCACTACAGAAGAAAAGCAAATGAGTCACCAGTGTGACAGGGAGGTATCATACAGCTTCATATCTAAGAAGGTTCAACATCTTCCTTCTCACACCGTCATTCTGCAAATCCTGTCATTAAAGAATAATATAAGTTCATGCCAAAGTTTCCTCTTCCTAAATTTGTTATTCATAAAGACAAGAATAAATGAGCAGATAAAGTAGCAGAAACCTAAGATCAAGCTTAATGTAAGGGAAAAGAACAAGGATGTCCAACAAAGGCATACCTTAGCAATCATCTTCTTATTAACGGGTGCAGAGCTGTCACCAGCTACCCATTCACGGGTCCTTGTCAGTTTCAGAAACCCACCCTCATTTTCATCTTCCAAGGTCTACAAACATTTATAATAATCTGAACCATAAAATGGCTTCTTCACTAAATAAAAGGTAACTTATATCTTCTCAAGAAAAAAGAATAAAACCTCTGAAGAACATTAACTGATAATTATACTGCTATAGCAGTTTGAATTCGCAAACAATTCAACACCAAAGACAGAACATCTATTTGTGGCACCAGTGAACTTACCATGACTACACAGAATAGATAACCTAACCAAACCAAACTAAACATTTGTTCCGATCAATTGGGGTCGGTTACATGAATCTTTTTACGCCATTATGCTCTGTTAAGTGTAATATCTTCAGTTAGTTTCAATAAATTCATATCTTTTTTTAATACGGTAGCCAATGTCAATTAAGGTTTACCCCTCCTAGTATTTTCATTACCAATGATCATATCACTATTCTTTACTACTACATTAACTAATCTACATTGTATATGTACAAACCACCTTAATCTATTTTCTCTCAATTTATCCGCAATTGGTGCAGCCCCTATCATTTTACAAATCTTTTTATTTTTAATTTTATCTTTTCTAGTCTTATAACGCATCTACCTTAGCATTCTTATTCAGCATTAGCATTCTTATTCAGCAATACTCAACTTATTTATGTGATTTTTCTTAACAACCCAACATTCTATCTCATATAGAATCGTTGGTCTAATAGCTGTTTTACAAAATATTCCGTTTAATATTGTAGGTATCCGTCAATTAGATAGAACGCCGAAAGCATCCCTCCACTTGAGCCAACCAACTTTGATTCTATGGGTTACATCCTTTGCAGTCTCTTTATCTTTGTTAATAAACAAACCTCAATAACAAAAATATTCACTCATAAGTATCTCTTGGTTTTGAATATTTACTTATTCACTAATAATACTTCTATCTGCTAAAATTATATTTCATATATTCAGTTATGGTCCTACTTAATGGAAACCTTTTTTAGTCCAAAATTTTTCTCCACATTTCTAAATTAGCGCTAACTCCACTTTCAGTCTCATCCACTAAGACAATATCCTCCATGAACAACATACATCATGGAACATCATCCTAAATATGTCCAGTTAGTTCATCCATAACTAAGGTAAAGAGATAAGGACTCAAAGACAATCATTGATATAATCTTACTGTAATTGAAAATTCACTAATTTCTCTTGCGGTTAATCTAATTGTCGGGGCAGCTCCGTCATACATACATTTTATTACATCAATATAACCCTTTGTCACTCTCATTCTCTTTAACGCCCACCATATGACATATTCGTCCATTCTATCATAGGTTTTTTCCAAATCTATACAAAAACATATGAAGATCCCTCTCCTTCTCCATATACTTCTCTATTAATCTGCTTAGTAGGTGGATTGCTTCCATAGTTAATCTACCAAGCATAAAACCAAACCGATTCTGTGACTCCGTTATTGACCTTAGACGATGTTCAATCACTTTTTCCATAGCTTCATCGTATGACTCATCAACTTAATACCTCTATAATTGTTACAATTTTGAATATCTCCACCAGGCAGAATAGATGATAGATAAAAAGTATGTGCTTTATTATTTTAAGCCACAGATTATAACCACAAATCACAAGATTTTATCATATCTTCAACAACTTCAACATCTTTCTCTAGTAATCATTTCCTTCCTTTATCTTCACAAGCATTTTCAATGCCTTAAACAAAAAGAAGCTTTGATATATGTGGCAATTAGGACTTAGGAAGCTTAAATGTCTAAACAGTTCATCGACTGCAAATTAATAAAGCATGGCATGCTCCTAGAGTTTGACACCCTAGCTTTGAGTGGCATCATAAAAAATGAACCAATCCTTTTTGGATTCTAATTTTGTACAAAAATTATTCACATCAATGTGTAGATACTATCTATTTCTAGCATTAAATAGCTCTGTGAGGTAACAAACAAAAATTTACTACCTGTTCAAGAGTTTCAAGCTGCTATTACAAATGACTCAATATTCGACTAAACCTTATTATAATTGTGAGAGTATTTTAGTTATTGGTGGTATTTGGTATTACGGAAATTAGTAACTTATAGATTGTAGTTTGTAGGAGAAGTTGAGTGTCTGGTAAATATTATAATTTGTAACTGAAATATAAGAAAAAGTTGCTATAAGTTGTAACAGAAGTTGTGCGTATTTAGAAAAACTCGTAATTTATAACAAAAATTAGTAACAGAAAGCTAAAAATGATTAGCAATAGCTTTGCCAAGCACCCCTATTATAACAATAGGGTACAGTTCAAGTTTATTTTATATTTTATAAATTTAAAATAAACTATTTTATAAATTTTATATATATATATATATATATATATATATATATGTTATGGAGTGTAGAGTCTCTATCCATGTCTGTTCATTCTTATCCTAATTCTCTATTATTATCTCTCTTTCGTTTCTATCTTCTTCTTCTTTTTTCATTTCAACCCCAAATCACTATTTTATAATTTAACATGGTATCAAGGCAATTTAGTCCAACCTTAGAACACTAAAAAACTCTCAGCATCGTTGCAAACTAATTGTGGCGGGATGATATCATGCTGACGATGATGATGTCAGCATGACACCAGCCCTTGTACGGACGGCGATTGCACGACTCGATTCATCTTGGTCTCATGGTATTTGTGGTGATTTTTGTGGATTTTTTTGAAGTTGTTTCATTCCATTTTTCGAATGTTTTGCGATTTCCCAAAACTTTAGCGTGAGATCTAGAAATTGTGACAAAATTTTGTGGTTTTTGATGGTCGAATCTCATCCTCAAGGTGCTGAAAATCATAATTTAGGACATATTGGTGTTCGGTTTGATGATTCCAAAGGTTTCTAATTGATTTTGTTGACTTTCGAAACCCTAGCTCTGTTCTGGAAGTCGCAATTTGCCTTTTGATAGTCGAAGATCATTCTACAACTGTCGATTCTCATGGTTTGACAAGTTTTGTACTCGATTTGGTGTTGATTTGCTGTTTTGAAGTCGATTTGATCATCTAAGTGGGTTTCGACGCAAGAACATCAAAACCCTAGTTCACGATATGTAAACCCCAGTCGATTTGATCATCCAAGTTGTTTATGATCGTGTTAAATATATTTAGTATTAATATATTAAATATTAATAATATTCTGTGGGGATGCCCACAGTATCTGCTGTATGCTTTCAGTGCTTAATAAATACGTGTGTACGTCTCACAATGAGAATACACGCTTTTTCGTATTCATTCTTTCTCTCTTATTCTAACATGGTATCAGAGCAATAAAACCCTTACCACCACAAAACCTTAACCCTAACCCTACCCACCAGTGACAAAACCCTAACCCTAGCCTCCACCCACCAGAACCCATCACCGTCAGACCACCTCGCCTACCCCCGTTGGCAACCCCGAAGGCCTCGCCGACCACCATCGGCTCTCCAGGAGCCTACGCCGACCACCGTCGACCCTCGTCGGCAACTCCAAAGTCTGCGCCGACCTTCGTTGGGGCTCTAGCAAGCTTCATCGTACCTCGTCGGTCATTTCAGAGGCTTCACCAATCCTCGTTACCCCCTCCAGGGGTGCCATCGTCCACAGTCGGCGCGACCAGGGAGGTCGCCAACCCTCGTCAGTCCCTCTAGGGGTGACATCAACCACCATTCACCATCTTAGGAGCTTCGGCGACCACAGGCGACCCATTCTAGGCCCTTGCCGACCTCTGTAGGCTCCTTCCGAGTCTTGCCGCTCACTCCTAGCCTTCCGACAGATCTCAAACCAGTGCGGCCAGATTCTCTTTCCCTCATAGTGATGTCTGCTGGTACCCTAATGCTGTGAGGGTCTGGTGTGGTGCTTTCTCGTACCTCCGTATGGATTGAGACGTGTATTTTGTGGTATTTTTGGTTCCCTTGTTGGTAAACAAGGATGTCAGAGAATTCTGTGACCCGCGAATCTCAGGTTGAAGCTGGACGACAGCGTACCACAGAGGTGTTCTCCTCATCCACACGGTTGGTTGATCGGAAACTTAATGGTGCCAATGGCTATGCTTTATGGAAGAAAAGTGTTATTAAGTCGCTTCAAGGTATGGAGCTCGATTTCCACCTGTTTGATGATCCTCCAGCACAGACTTCAGCGACCTTTCGGACTTGGACCCGGGATGATACTCGGATATTCAGTCAGCTGCTCAACTCAATAGATCATTCCGTTCAAGCTTTGGTAGCCAATACTGATACTGTGCGAGAGATCTGGTCCTCGTTGGAATCAATCTATTCCTCCACTAATGATCTCTCCTTCCTATATAATGTCATGAAGGGCTTCTTTCAGTCCCAGCAATCCGGGAAGCCTCTTCAGGATCACTTTATGCAATTTAAGATTTTGGCTGACGAGTTTGATTGTCTTCTTCCGTTCACGAATCAGCTATCTCAGTTTCAGCAGCAGAGACAGCAGCTCTTGGTGGTGTGCTTCTTGGCTAGTTTGGACTCCGAGTTTGACTCAGCACGTTCTCAAATCCTTGTTGGAACCGATATTCCCACTCTCTTCGAGACATTCCGACATGAGAGTCAGGCGTCCCGTCGGGATGAGTATCGTGGTACTAGTACATCTTCTGTTGAGATCTCTGATCAGTTCGCTTTGGTGGGTGTCCATGGTAGCTGCAGCGGTTGAGGCCGCGATCGTGGGAGTGGTAGCAAGTCTTGTTGAGGAGGTCGTGATGGTGGTCATGAGACCTGTACGTGCCACCATTGCGGAATTCAGGGACATATTTGCAGTAAATGTTACAAGCTTCATGGGAAGTTCCCACTGGTGGCTAATGCCACATCTGATTTCAACCAACTGAACTATATCCAGCCCAGTCCGCAGGGGACACCCACCTCGACCAGACGAGTTGTTGAGATGACTGCTGCAGAATATGATTAATATGTGTATGGTCAGATTGGACAGAGTACGAGCTCTTCTGACCTCTTCCTTTGTAGGTAATTATACTGCATGTGTAGCTACCCCTCACACCTGGGTTATTGATTCTGGCGCTTCTGCTCACATGGCTGGATCATCAGGTATTCTATTAGATTATAAGCTGACTCCTGGTCATGCTGGTGTTTTGGTAGCTAATGGATCCTCCTTAGCCGTTGAGGGTTGTGGTGTTGCGACACCAACTCTTACCCTCTCTTTATACAATGTCTTGCATACTCCTGCTAATCTCTTTAATTTATTATCCATTAGTCAGATTACTGCTGATTTGAGCTGCTCCGTAACATTTTTCCCTGACTCATGTATTTTTCAGGATCTTACAACGAAGAGGACTATTGGTAAAGGACGGGTCTTTGGGGGATTGTACCTGCTGAATGCTGCTCCTGCTCAGGCGTATTCTGCCTTGTCGTTTTCTGCCCTTGATATTCATTGTCATCTTGGGCACCCTGGTTTGTTGAGTCTTAAAATTATGTAACCCACCTTTGCAAGTTTATTAGTAATCTCGAGATAGGCCCATCATCTCGTATGGCCCGAATTCATCTTCTCTAGTGGAGGTTCCTATCTCCTCCACTCCTAGTCCTGATGACTTACCAATTGCTTCGCGTCGAGGTAAAACGTGCATGCACTCGACATCTTATTGCTAACTTTGTGTCTTATAATCGTTTGTCATCTTGTCTTCATTCTTTACTTCTACCTTGTTGTCCATTTCTGTTCCTACTTCCTATAAGCAAGTTGTGTCCTTGTTTAGTTGGAAACTTGCTACGGATAAAGAAATGAGTGCTCTTTATAAGAATCAAACTTGGGAGCTTACCACTCTCCCACCTGAGAAGCAAGCGGTGGGATGTCGTTGGGTCTATATAGTAAAGTACCTTCCGGATGGTTCTGTTAAGCGTCTTAAAGCGCGTTTGGTTGTTAAGGACTATACTCAAACCTACGACGTTGATTACTTTGAAACTTTTTCTCCAGTGGCTCGCCTTAACTCTATTAGGATTCTTCTATCTATTGTTGTTAGTCGTTCTTAGCTGTTATATTAGCTTGACATTAAAAATAACTTTCTTCATGGTGATCTTCAAGAAGAGGTCTATATGGATCAACCCCCTGACTATGTTGTGCTTGACAGTGAGCACCTTATTTGTCGCGTGTGTAAGGCTCCATATGGTCTGAAGCAATCTTTTCGTGCCTGATTTGATCGCTTTAGCTCAGTTGTCATTGCTTACAGTTTTCAGCGTTCCACATCTGATCATTCAACTATGTTCATCATTCTTCTACTGTTACTATAGTGCTGATTGTTTATACTGATGATATCATTATTTCTGGTGATGATTCTATTGGTATAGTTGCTTTAAAACGACATTTGGGTCATCATTGTCATACTAAAGACTTGGGCATTCTTCGTTACTTTCTTGGGATTAAAGTTGCCCGTTCCTCTCAGGGGATCCCTTTATCCCAACGTAAATATACCCTTGATCTTCTCTTTGAGACTTGGTTGCTTGGTCCTCGTCCAGTTAATACACCTATGGATTCTACTGTTCAGCTCGATGTTGAACAAAGAGAACCATTTCTGGATGTTGGTCATTATCGGTAGCTTGTTGGAAAGTTAATTTATCTCACCGTTACTCATCCTGATATCACATATGTCGTTAGTGTTGTTAACCAATTTATGCATACTTGTCAGCCTCAATTTGATGATGTTTATCGTATAATTCGCTACTTGAAGCGTGCCCCGAGTCTTGGCTTCTTATATCATCCATCTAATCATTTGTTTGTGATTGGCTTTAGTGATGATAATTGGGCCGATAGTCGCTTTGATAGGTGGCCCATTTCTAGTTATTGTACTTTTGTTGGCGATAATCTTGTCACTTGGCGTAGTAAGAAACAAAATGTTGTTGCCCGTTCCAATGCTGAAGCAGAGTATCGTGCTATAACTCATATTGCTTCTGATATGTTATGGGTTTGTTCTCTTCTTCAGGACTTTGGCATCATGTCTTCTCATCCTATGGAGATGTTTTATGATAATCAAGCAACTATATTTATTACTAATAATCATATGTTCCATAAGCGTACTAAGCATATTAAGATTCACTAGCACTTTATTCGAGACTTAATGACGACAAAACAAATTATCACACCCTAGTTTGCCCAGAGAATCAATTGGATGATATTCTCATCAAAACATTAGCTTTTTCTTCATTTCAGACTTTTTTCCAAGTTGGGTATGTTTGATTTCTATGATCTAACTTGAGACGGAGTGTTAGAGTTTGTTATACTTTACTGGGTAGTTTTGTAGAGCCTATATTCAAGTCTCTTCATTCTTACCCTAATTCCCTATTATTATCTCTCTTTCGTTTCTATCTTCTTTTTTTTATTCTCTCATTTCAATCCTAAATCACTATTTTATAATTTAACTAGTACTTTAGTCATTATTATTTATTAAGTTTTCTCAAGTTTTTGCTCTTCTTATAATTGTGTAACACTTTATTAGTAGTTAAGCTTTTCAATCATTTGCAATAATAGCTTTCTACTTCCTCTTCTATTTTGTTATCATAGTATCAGAGTCACCACAGTCAAAACCCTAGCCACCGCCTAAAAATATTAGTCACCGTTGAAGATCTGAGTCGTCATTGGACCCTTTGCAAATCCTTCGTCGAGTTTTCTGTGGAACCCTAGCACACTCAGTTGGACATCATCCCTAAGTCGAAGCCTCCACAAACCATCCTTGCATCGAAGCCCTTGCTACGACCATCGCTAACCACTGTCGACCACCGCTAACTAGTCGTCGACCTTCGCCAACTAGTTCTTGGCCACCACTGACTAGTCCTCGACCATCGCCAACTAGTTCTCGTCCTTCACCGACGTCTAACGCAATCCCAAAAACTAGATCTGAGATTTCGGCGCAACCACGGTGACCCAATCTAACATTTTCTTGCTCTGTCAACCCTCACAGACGTTTATCTCCCACCAACGACCTCATTGGACCTCCAATTGGTTGAACTTCGTCTGCTCCATTCGGAACTAGATCTGGACTTCACGTGTTCTTACCGCGACCTGACGCAACCTGACTGATACTTGATTTATCACCCTTTTACAGACTTTGTCTGCCACTAGTGGCGTTTGTCGGACCATCGATTGACTTTGATGACCTTTGTCGGACCTCTGGTTGGTGTTTGACTCTGCCAGACCTTCGTCTGCTCCATTCGAAAATATATATGGTCTTTCCGTGTTCTCACCATAACCCAACCCGACTGATACTTGATCCATCGCCCTTTTACAGACCTTATCTGCCACTGGAAACCTTCGCCGGACCATCGATTGACTCCAACGATCTTCATTGGCCCTTCGTTTGGTGCTTAACTTTGCCGATCTCACTAGCCACAAGTTCAAAGACATCATCATCTTCTTTGTAAATCCCACCAGCCACAATGGATTAAGCATTCCAGGAATAATATCTTTAAACCTTTGTTGAGAACCATTATTTTTTTTTTTTTGGCACAGGTTTTTAGCATAAGTTTGTGACACAAGATTTTGACATGAGGATTTGAATAAGAGACTTTCTTATGAGAATTGGATATGAGTTTTCTTTATTTTGGCCCGTAGGATTTTGATTGTCCTCTAACAATTTTATACTATGATTGCATTCTCCGAGTCTCAATCACCTGTTTCTACTATGACTATCTCTCATTCAGGTTTGTGTGGCTCTTAGTTCATAGATATTTCACTGATATTTCACCCACTACTTGAATATTTGATTCTGGTTCCTCTCATCATATTACCCCTAATTTGTCTAGTCTAAGTTACTGTGTTTCTCCTTCTTCTCCTATCACCATTTGTACAGCAAATAGCTCTTCTATGCATGTTGTTTCTATTGGTTATGTTCTCCCTTCGTCATCTTCTTCATTATCTATTCCTAATGTCTACCACAATTGCCTGTCAGTTCCCTATCTATTAATCAACTTTTTAATTCTGGTTTTAATGTATTATTTTCTTCCTCTGATTGTGTTGTCCAAGATTAAACGTCTCATAAGTAGATTGGGATCGGGCGTAAGGTTGATGATTTATATATTTTGAAGAGCCTGCACAATCATATTGACACCTCTAATGGTGTTATCTTCTTTTTCTTTATATCAACATTTCCTATTTATCTTTGGCGTTCTAAATTAGGTCATCTGTTTAATGAATGCCTAAAACAGTTAGTTCAGCCTGATCGCTTGGATAAAGTATCTGCCAATGACATCTCTAAGTATAGTGGTTGTAAACTCGCTAAAATGTTAACTTTACCTTTTCCTAAAAGTACTTCATTCTCTACATCTCCTTTCTCTATTATTCACATGGATGAGTGGGGCGCTTCCCCCATTGCAACAAAGGGTGAATCTATGTATATGTTTCCTTTGTTGATGATTACATTCGTTTTTGTTGGGTTTATCACGTGTCTCAAAATTTTGATTTCTTTCAAATTTTGCATTTTCATTCTATGTTTCAGGTTTAATCTTCTACTAGAATAAAAACCATTCGTTCTAATATGGGTGAGGAGGATTTCCTAATGGAATTTACCGACTTCTTAGCAGCATCTAGCACTATTCATCAATCTTCTGGTTTAGATACCCAGCACAAAATGGTCGAGCTAAAAGGAAACGTTGGCATTTCCTTACACAAGGATGGCGAATCCCTAGTGACTCATGTATACCTCTTTTGACATTAAGGTGTTGTGGTTGCTTAGAAGTTCTTATTTGGTCTCTTAATATCTTTATCCCTTGTCTTTCTCTTTGACCGCCGGTTTGCGGCGGGATCACATCCCTTGTACAGGTTTGGTGCCTTGTGGGAGCGGGGTGTCACAATGAACCTCCCTACACAACAAGATATCCCTCCCACACCACATGATGGCCATTCCTCCTTCAATAGTCCGCCAATGATGCATTCTGATCTATTATCAACCGATAGATAGATTTGGAACTTTTCACCCCACACCATACATGAAACCAAAACTTCACTTCACTTCTATCCCTGACCTCCATCCGCGAAAAACTCAAAAATACATTCCAACCCCTCTTAATAATTTTCCATAGGCCCACCACATGGGACATAGATGACTTAATCGAAAACCAGTCCCCTCACCCACTCCTATGCTTTGGCAGAACGATCCTCCTCCACCACCTGTCCCTCTCTGCACGGAAACTCCCACAACTATTTGCCCAAAAAATCTTAATTCAAGCACTCCGATCTCCTCATTAAATAGACAAGTGTAAAATAATTAGCTCTTTCTTTTTCTTTTTCTTTTTCTTTTTCTTTCCTTTTCTTTTAAAGGATAAGCATGTTAGCAAGAAACCTAATTTTGCCCTTATGCAAAAGGAAGAGAATGAAATGCCAATGTGCCATCACATCTTTTGCAGTGCAAGCCCTTTCCAAGTATTAGAGTACCAAGTAAGAAAAACTAAGAATTCAACATTCACGATTGATTTATTAATTTTGTCCATACGTTAATTAATATGTGAAGTATATAATTTGAAGTGCATGTGGTAATATGGATGGAATGAAATGCCAGTGTTTAAACAACACTTATTTTCTGCAGGGCATTAAAACACTTGATTCGGAACAAGGTGTCAGTGTCTAAATACCAGGTGGCGAGACTTTCTAATATTAATGAAGTCCACAACTTTAGGGGTTTGTAATCCAACAGCCCTTGAAATAGAGTTTGAATCAGTGTCTAAATACCAGGTGGCGAGACTTTCTAATATTAACGAAGTCCACAACTTTTTAGGGGTTTGGAATCCAACAGCCCTTGAAATAGTTTTTTGTATCTGTACATAGAACCTCTCAAACAACAGAGATGATTTCTGGAGGCGAGTCCTAAGGAAGCCTCTGAAAAACTGCTAATCAGATGCTTACATGCTGCTTATAATATTGGTTCGAACTCTTACGATAAGTTCTCATACAGTTTTAAAATGTTCACTGAACAGGAAAATAAACAAGAAAACAGTGATTCACTTTAAGTTAAAAGTATTGATACCTCTTTTGATTGTTGATTAGCATAAGCCTCTGCACCATCAAGTCTAATAACCTTCCTCAGCCAAAGTACATCAGAAACTTTCGCTATGATATCTCCATTCAACTCTCTCTCCTTGAGAAATGTCTGAAGAATATCAACTTCGGCAAGTTCACTCACTGGCAATATAAAAAGAAAAGGAACAATAGACCATCAGCACACAATTTCTGAAGTTTCAATTGCATTTGCCTAATATCAACTTGTGTGAATTTTCAGATACATGAGTTAAGGATAGGGACTTGCTCAACTATTTTGTGGCATCCTCTAACCAACATTCATTCAAGGATCACAAATACAAGAAGGCCAATTTGAAGATAAAATAGATGTTGAGGCTGTGTAAGATCAATTTGACACCTTATTACTAGAATCTTAATAAGTTTAATTGGTTTTCAACAAAATATCGATTTATGGTCAAGTTTTTTTGCCACCAATTAAAAAGTGGCTTAAAAAATCTAAGACTATCTTCATTTGCCATTACACAAACCCAATTACTGTTAACCGAACTAGAGATTTTAAGCATGTCTTTTATTTTCCTTTTTATTGTTGTGGTCATTACCATTATATTTTGTGGGTCTATGTTACATGGACTCGAGTGAGTGTGTCATGTGAGGATATGTGTCTAAGAATTTAAATGCCAATTCATCTAGTTCTCATGTGCAAGGACATTAGGAGACAAGATTTTACACTACTAAACACTTGTTTATTTATAGGATAAAATGATGTATGTAAAGTACCAGAGCATTTTATGCATAAAATGGGGATATTATCCATATTTATGGAGTAAACACGACTAATATGTAATACTTGTGGATGCATGCCTCACAAAGCATGTGAACATAGACCTCATACCCTTGAATAGAACACAGATCTCATACCGCTATTCAAGTGTCAAGTGTACAACACGAGCATTTCACAACTGAACCACCCATTATGGTTTCCGTAACTACCTGTTACATTTTAATCGAACTGAAAAACTGGTCAAAATGGTGGTGGCAGTGACCGAAAAACGTATGGTAACAACCTTTTTTCAAAGCCTTAGTTTTACTTATGCAAATTAAAGCAAAATGCATACCCACCATGCAATGCGTTAGAATTGTACTTTCCATTCAGAGATTTGTGTGTTCCTTTTCTCTTGATGATCTATCCCTAGATTCATTAGAACCAAAAACAAGCAGACTTCTCCATTTGCAGCCTCTCAAGATATAAACTATTCAACCATTGTAGAAAGAAGATATCCAGGTGTTTACACCAAAAAATATTTCCTGTTCAAGATGTTATTTTATGTCCAAATGCTTTGTCGATTTTTACAAGTTTTGGTGGAAAATAATTTTATATCCAGAATGCCCACATGAAATATTTTAAAGGATAACAAGTGGCAATCAAAGATAAGCACGGTGGTTAGTAAAATTTATTCAAAAGGACACTTGGTATCGTAAGAATAAATCTTGTTTAAAGTAGTTATAGGAAATTATTGGTGGTTATAGGTAGTTATTTATAAATTTATTCTATAAATATGTGTATTGTAGCCATTTTAAAGGAATTATCATTTCACTTCAACAATCCAATAATGGATTCTATGTGGGAGTAGGAGTACGAGTAAGAATAATTTAACTTAAATTCTAAGAATAGCATAATATAGATCGTTCATCAAAGATCTTTATGAAAAAGTGTTCAACATTTGCAGAGTAACTGTAAGTGAGTGGTATTATTTTTTCCTTGTATCTTTGTACTTATTACCATGAAAATTAATAAAATCTCTTTTATTAATCTTCAATCTTTTTTTTTTTTTTGCCACCATTTATTTGGTTGTTCGGCTATTTCATATCCAATGAAAAAGCCTGAAACAAGGTATTGAACAGCAGCACTATCGGTTGATATAGTTTTCTGTTGATCTCGACTGAAGAATTGTTTATTTGGTTAACACCAGGTTAGCAAATTGAGCTAAATAAATTCGACTACTACTCCAAAAACGTCGTTTACCATTTCCAATTATAATCTAGCTACGCTCAATGCATCTATAAAGAATGAGAACCTCTCAATCCTGTTCCATTATTAAATTTAACTCTCAGAACAGGTTGAAATGAAAAAAACAAGCTCGCAAGTCGATAAACAATGTTAAATTGTTCTAATGAGTTACGATTCAACTGGCCATATAAGGCACCTAAAAGTTTCCTTTCTTACTTTTCTTGGGAACCAAACGAAGAAACTGACCTGGAAGAGGGCTTCTCAAGACTGAAGCCACCGTTGTTGAGATTCGTGGAGAAGGAGGCTTACTTCGGCGACGAACTAAGGAAATTTTTCTGGAGAAAAGCAGGTAGTGATTCGCAGGGAATTGAGAATTTGCACAAGTAGAGGACAGCCATCCAAATCCTACTGATAAAGAACCCATTTCCAAAATCCTTCAATTCTTTTTTCTCCCCTCTACTCTCCTATCTCTCCATCTCTCTGGTGTCTGAAGCTTGGTATGAAGTGAGTGGGAAATCTCTATCGCTTTTGTTTTTATCCCTTTTTTGTGTGTGATAAAAAACAGTTAGAAAATTTAGTATATATCTTATTATTAACTTATAATAGAATTTTAATTTTGTAATAATTTTTTTATAATTTTAATTTTATGCTATAAGGGTTATATAATTATTAGTTAATAAAATAAAAATATTAATTAAATAAAAATATATTATTTTTCATTCTCAATAGTTCTGATTACTTGATAAATGTATTACTTGAATTTTTTTATTTGTTTAAAATGAGAAAAATTAATTCTTAAATAAAAACAAATTAGATATAACATAATTATTCTAACTTTGATAAAACTAAATTTCTTAAAATAAAAGTTGTGAGACTAAATTTTCTATAAAGTCTAAAAAAAGGAACCAATTTTTAAATTTTTCAAAAATACACAAATTTAATTGCTTATTTATTTATTTAATTTTTCTTATTTTTATTTTTTATTATTATTTATTTAAATTATTGTACTTTTTGACTTTTTTTCAAGACGAGCCAAAAAATAAAAAAATTTAATCAAAATATTAAAAATATTTAGAAAAGATAAAAATAAACTAAAATAAATCAAATTTTATGTTGCTTAATTTTGTTTTGAACTTTTTTTATTTTTTAATTAAAAAAATTATTTTTTGAGTTCATCTAATCGAGATGATTTAGAAAAGTAAAAAAATTTAGTTAAAAACTAAAAAAAATTAAAAGACAAAAAATAACATGGCCAAAATAATTTCAAGTAGGATACGGCTTTCTCTGTAAATCATTTATATAAAAATGTTAAATTAATTAGATATCCTTACATATTTTAATTATTTATTTTTGAATTAAATTTAATTTATTTAGATATTTAATAATATTCAATTAACTACTTAATAATATTTATTTAATTTTTTATTTAAATAATTTACACATTAGGAATCTACTTATAATATAACTAGCAGTCAACCCGTGCTATGCACAATTTTATTTATTTAAATTTAAACTTTATTTTTGTTTTTCTCTTGACTAATTATTTGATCAATTTTATAAAAATTGAAAAATTTGTCAATCAATGAATTTGAGAAACATAAATAACTATATAGTATTTATCTATACAATTTGGAAATAACAAAATTATTTAATAACATTATTTATAAACAACAAAAATATAGCCCTGAAAAAAATTCTTAGCAGGGCCATAGAGTTTTGCAAACCTTAGAAATGAAAAAAGCATAAAAATTATTTTACTTCCTTTGGATCAAAATTTTAGCAACTAAATTGTATAATTACTAAAAAAATATGTTAGCCAAACATATTTTCTAATAATCATGAATATAGAAGACATAATTATTAAATATTTATGTTAAAGTAATTTAATATGAATAAATTTACGACTTATTAAAATAAGATTATATCAAAATAGATTTTAAAATTAAAAGATGTTATATCAAAATAAAATTTAAAAAGAGTATAAATGTTGCTAATCTTATATCAGATTTGTATCCATATGATGTATAAAATTACATGCATCTATTAATTTGACGCTAGAGATAACCAAAACATATGAGTTTTTCATGTTATTTGTGGTTGTTGGCTTGTATGCCTAAAGATTGAAGAATTTATGGCCTTGCATGGGCAAATGTTGTTTATTGACTTATTTAACATTATAAATTTTTTATATTTAGTGAATTTTTTTTATTATTTAATCAAATTGTTATATTTTTTAAACTCATTGTGTTATATTTTTTAGACTCCTCGCATTGGGATGAACTGAAGAAATAAAAAATTTTGATCAAGATATAAAAAAATTTCAAAAAAGACAAAAATAAATAAAAATAAGCCAATAAATCAAATTCTATGTTATTTATTTTTGTCTTTAATAAATTTTTTTTCATCTTTTAGTCAATTTTTTTTTGACGAATATAGTTTCAAGTAGAGTTATGATAGAATAGGCTATTAAATTTGCAAAGGTGAGACAATTTAAGTTTTAAAAAAATCCATCTCTTAAAACTTTAAAACCTAAATCTGCAAGGTAAGACAATACTCATGCTTTAAGTTTGAAAAGATCCTGAAAAAATCCATCTCTTGAAAATTCAAAACCTAACTTTGCAATGATACACTTAATAAAATAAGTATTAATCACATCGAAATAATTAAAAACAAATAAGATAAAAGCGAGAATGTTAGTGCCAGATTCATTTAACAAAAAAACTTTACAAGATGGTACTAGTCAATACTTGTATTCAACAATAGATTTGAAAAAACTCATATTTGTAATCAATTTTTGTATCACGGATTGTCGTGTGTTAAGGTAATTTCTGCACTAAGCTTGGAGGTCATGGTTTCTATAATCTTATCATCATTTTAAATTAAATTTGAAAACTTCAAAAAATTCTGAAAAGAATTAAATAAAAATTTAGACCAATCAAATTGTGTTAGTTAATTTTATTCAAACCAAATTTGAAATGACAATAATCAAGATCAATTAAAGATAAAATTATATTACTTTTAAATTTTGAAAGGATTGAAATAATAATTTGGACCCATTAAAATTGTGCCATATAATTTTTATTATAAATATTTAAAAATACTAATAAGATTAGGATAGAATTTTAAAACTTAAAGAACCGAGAATGTTTTAGTTTATATAGTTGTATAAATATATTATTATTCAGATATAACGATTTTTAAATATTGATAATTATCTTTTAACATATTCTATCCAGATATTAAGGATAAGACTCCATTAATCCTAAAAATCAATCAAATTTTAACACATTATTGAATATAAAAGAAAGTATAAAATTCTTACAATTTTTAAATTCTTAGATTTAAAAAACACACAATGTTTTTGTTTTATAGTGTAAATAGACATATTAACAAAAAAATTATAAAAATATTTTAAAAATAAAATAATTATAAAAATCAATAATATCAGGACACATATTATTACATTTCAAAAACTGTAAAGACCAAAAATGGAGTTAAAGACTATACCTTTAAATATTTTATACCATGCTGTAATAACATGTAATAGATATGAAATCTTAATTCATAGTTTAATCTTGATATATAAATATATTATGTACATTATAAATGATAAAAAATAGTAACATAACTTTTTTAGTTAAGTAATTGTGAAATATCATTAAGGATGGCAATTAAGGAAATGTGAGTAATTTGTGGTGATGAATTCTCAATCTGTAGCTAATTGTGCAGCCTACAAAAAGGATTATTTTATAAAAAAAAAAGTTAACAAAATAATGATGTATTTGTCGTTGATATCAATTGTTCTAGTAATGTTAGATGATTTCTAGTATGCTAATGCTTGACCATGATCATATATTGGAAGTTTTGGGTTAGGTCCCATTTAGCCTACTTGAATTCTAATAAGCCCCATCTAAGATTTATATTTTATTAAGTTTTATTTTATATTTTTTATATCAAAATTACTCTTAATATAATTTCACTCATCACCACTCCCCATCACCAGCACCACTGTTGCTGCCAGTACCACTGCCATCGCTACCGCCACTACCACCAGCAGTACCATTGCCACCGCTGCCACTACTGCCGCCACTGCCGCCGTCGCCATCACCACTACTACCACACATACGCAGAGAAAAGAGACAGAGATCTGAATGCCTCATTCCAGATCTGAAAAATGTTTTATTTGTTATAAATGTCTCATTTTAATTCTAGATCTGAAAATTAAACATTGTTATGAAATATTTCATTTGTTATGAAATGCCTCAAGACATTTCTTAAACAAATGAGATATTTCATAACAAATATTCGAAATTTCTTATTCTTCAAAATGAGACATTTCTCATTCTTCAAAATGAGACATTTTCAAATGAATGCGTATCTAAATGTGTAAATATCTCATTATTTTTGAATAAATAAAATATTTCAACATACCACAACCACTAACATCTAACCAAACCACCACCACCAACACCACCAGACCACAACTACCACCACCACAACAACAACAACAACCACCACCACCACCACCATACACACACACACACACACACACACACACAATGTAGAGACCCAATCCCTTTTTATTTACAAGAATTAACGAAACTATGTTATGTTATACTCGTTGGAAAATGGTTGAATATGCAAATCGTAAGTGGGAATTAAAACTTGAGCATGTTAACGTTGCTAACAACAATTGAATGTTTAGTAGTGCATGAGAACATTATTGTGAGGTGTTTGGCTTATGTTTTGGTTTAGTTTCGCATTTTTTGTTCGGGCTTTCACCCAGCGATGACCACTCGAGTGGTGGGGAGCCCGCTCAAGCGGATAGGTGGCAGAGAGTTCAGGTAAATGGGAACCACTCGAGCAATGGGGGGTTTTCTCGAGTAGACTGTCAGTAAACAGGCTTTTAAGTCGCGGGTTAGCCTTTTTTCTCTCATTCCTTTCTTTCCTATCTCTCTTTAGAATAGAAGTTGAGACCTAGGGTTGGGTTTGGAGGGTCCTTGGAGCTCTCTTTGCCTCTCATGAGGTGATTTCTTGCTTTCCTCTTGGTTGAATACCCGTTGGAGGTGCGAACTTGGTGTTGGAGGCTTACTTCTCGCCATTCGATTGGAGATTCTTGTGATTAGAGCTTGCTAGAGTGGTTTTCTTGGTGCTAGATGTAATAACCCAAACTCAAAGATACGAATAGAAAGAAAAGAACATATCAAAATGAACGAAATCCCGAACCTAAGTTCGGTAAGAAGAATCGGCCCGACCGTTTAACCTTTCGAGCCTGAGACCCAGGACAGAGTGGGAACTACACAAGCATGTATTAAAACCCTAATGTTGAGGATAAGAATTCAAAGTTATAAGTCCAAGTCGTTTAAGACAAGAGT
>JAULJZ010000002.1:1777375-1790131 GCA_032270985.1 Heliamphora pulchella | reverse complement strand
GAATCGCCAAAGAGGAGTTTGTAAAGAAATTAATACAAATTAATTTTTATTTTATTTTATCTTTTATTTTATATGGAAAATCCAGGGTCTTTGGAAAAGTTAAGTGTTTAGGAAGGTTATATATTTAGGAAGGTTTTATGTTTAAAAAAGGTTATGTGTTTAGGAAGCTTATAGTTTTAGGAAGGCTTGGTTATATCTAGAATCCTAAAAGGAACTAGATATCCTTGATTCTTGGTTTATCTGTTTTGGAGTCCTTCTAAAGATCAAGCTTGTGGTTCACACAGACAAGCCTGACGTACAAGTAGTCTAAGCATAACTCAACAGAGAGGCTCAGTTACCTAATCGTTCGAGTGCCCAAACTGACTGCTCGAGCAGAGCCCAAGCATTTTAATTAAGTAAGAATCTTGCTTGCCTGGTTTTTGGGGATCTATAAATAGATCATTAGAGGAGCACAAAACTAACCTTAGATAGAGAACAATTCTGGGCTTCAAGACCATATCAAGGGTTGGTTTGTGTATCAAAAACATCGAAAATCGTTCGAAAGCAAAGCTTAGACGGCGTTTTAAGTTTTGGCGGATGATTCTATTGGATAAGATGCTACGAGGATTCGTTGCAGTAGGAATCAGGATGAGAACAGTGAACGTGGATTCGGCATACAAGTTTAGGACTAGAAGATTAAGGAGTCGATCAAAGAATCTGTAAGTTGTATTGTAACTGTTCGTGGTTTAGTGCTTGATTCCTGAACTTGGAAGTCCTATGATTTTTTACTCATTGAGTTTTTTCACGTAAAAATATCTGTGTTGTAAGTTCTTCTTGTTGTTGTCTTTCGTGAATATGATTAATTAAATCTCTAAAATATTATTTTTCAAAATAAGAGAAAATCATATTTTTCATGCTTGATCATTTATTACATGCTTGGTGAGTGGGGAGAAGAATGAACTTATAGAAATGAATTATTTTTCAACTTTTAGGGTTTGTCCTCAATTTCTTTTCTTTTTTTCTTTTTTTTTTTGAGAGCTCCAATTAACCAAATTAAGCGTTTCTTGAGCCTATACCGTTTATTTTTCAAAGATATACATCCACGAATTGTTGCAAAGGTTAAAATTAAATTTTGGGTGACCAAAAATAGTTTTAAACTCAAAATGGTGATGTATTCCAAATTCTTGCACACAATAGTCCACTTTAGGGGAGCCACGGTTTTGGCTTTGTTTATAAAATGTTTATGATTTTTCCAGGGAAAACTAGATATAGAAGTTATCGAAATTGTGCCACTGGTTTTTAGGTCATTTGGGCTTAGAATTAATTTATTAAGCATTTTTCACGAAAAAAGTGTCAAATCTGTGACGGTCTTTAAAGAAACGAGAATCTGTTTTCTTTGGACCACATTCGGGTTAAGGGGTTTGACCATGTGATAGATACAATGAGATTTTCCTAGAATTAAAGCTTTCTTCAATCGGACTTCAAATGTATTTGATATGATGTTTCAAAACTCAAGTGACTGTGCAGAAGTTTCTAAGGAAAATGATTCCTATTTTAAAAAGGTCTTTTAACTATTCTTTTGACTTTTTAAGATATAGCAAGGGATTTTCTAACTTAAACACTTTTTACCTTGTGATTTTTTCTCATAAAATCTTTTAACACCTAATTTTAATTAATAACTCGTGCGGGTAAAAAGTGGGCTGTTACAACATGCTATCAGGGATGCTAGGTTAGAACAGATGGTGGTCGTGGAAAAGTGAATTATTACTTGGATGAGGGGAATGGTCTATGTGATTAATGTCTCTCATTGAAAAAGAAAAGAATTGAATGAAGAGCACCAAAATGGGAAAGCGGCAAAGACAAGGGCTTTATCCAGTTTGAAGGGGGTTCGGTTAAGAATAATGGCGTCGTACATTTGCAACCACTTTTCACAAATAAGGCGTCCAGCCCAGTCAATGTAGTCACTCCTAAGGCAGTGCCACAATTTAATGGGCGAACTTTTGAAATACCTGTCCTAGGAGGGGGGGTAGGAAGAGAGAAAGGAAGATGGCCTTCGATACATGGACCAAAAGGAGAAAGGTAGGTCGGGCATTGGTATTTGAAGCTGGCGTTAGCCCAAATCGCCTGGTAGTTGACGAAGTGAGTCATAAGTCACGGGAATTAGAGTTTGATTCAGGATTGAAGGTTTTCTTTCAAAAATCAAGTCTTTGACCTTGTTTGAAGTACTGTTTGGATCCTTGGGCGGAGCACCTGCACATTTGAAAGCCATTGTTTGAAGACGAAGAGATTGATGTGTAGAGGAAGATGCTTTGGGGAGAGAGAGAGAGAGAGAGAGAGAGAGAGAGAGAGATTACACAGTAAATAAGGAATATTTGAGGAGGGCTAGTGTTCTAAATGCTAAGCTCCTCATTTATTGATTAGGAATCATGCGAGAATAACGGCAAAAGGAGTTGGAAATGTGGGTATTATTCAAAGATCGCTTTTTTGAATTTCAAAGGTACTCTTCGAAGGGAGCATTCTTCGGACCCCATTTGGAAAAATGATATGTGCCACTTGAGCTTTTATTTAGGAAATAAAATCTTAAATTTCCTATGATGGTGGGGGTAATTGAATGGCTCAAAATCTAGACGAGTGATAGATGGTAACTTGGGATAAAAGGTTAAAGATAAAGTAGGAGAGTTAAATTGTTGATTGAAAGTGAGATATATACACAACCGGGAGTTATAAAATAAAAAGAACGATTGCTAGAAAGGAAAGGGATATATGACAGATGGTGCAAAAAGATATAGTCAAAACTATAAGTAGTCATTGGTGGAGGAAAGGTAAAAAAGTGAGAGTGACGATTGCTAGAAAGGAAAGGGACATATGACACATGGTGCAAAAAGATATAGTCAAAACTATAAGTAGTCATTGGGGGAGAAAAGGTAAAAGAGTGAGAGTGACTGTTGGACTTTTAGCTTATAAATAACAAAGTAGCGAGGGAGAAAGATACATATCGACATATCACTCAAACTCCAACCTATTGTCAATTTCGTATCTTGCATTTTCATGTTTTCAATTTTTGTTTAAGTATACTTAATTTTTAGGTTAATGTCAAAATATCTTCGGGTGTCTCAATTTAATTTGATTCTAGTATCATTCCAGTTACTTTTAATTCAATTCTTGTCCAGTTTATTACTTTTATTTTCTTAGAACACATTGATATTGGTAGAAATCCTCTTAAATGAGGCAATATCAAGCTACATAGCGTTATTGCATCAAGTTGCACGAAGTTGGCCTGATTTAAAATTAGAATTCGACTCATACTCAACATAATTGTACAATAATCATCTTAACACACCCGATATTTATTAATAAGTCCTAAACAATCATCAGCTGGGCAAACAAAACGTTAATTTTTCTAAAGCTTAAAAAAAAGATAAATAATAGATTTAAACAACGAGCAAACGAGACGACATTTTAAGAGTTAGCAACCTGGTAATGGTATCTAACCACCATTTCCATTTATGATCTAAAATTACCAAAAAATAAAATTGGACATGGACTTATCTTGAATTGGCACCCTATATTCTTATAGATCTAAGACTAATTGGGTCTGAATTCCATAATTGGGCCAGAATTCCATATAAGACATTATTAAAGAACCTAATGTGAATCTTGGATCTTTATTTGGATTTGAACGTGTGCTTTGGGCATATTTCCAAATTAAATACTAAACCTAACTTACACCTGTCAAACGAAGCCAACTCTTTGACTATATCATCATGCGATTATGTATTTTATAGTAAAATGACTAATTCGAAGGGTATTGCCAATTATTTGAGATCTCTATATATATATATATATATATATATGGGTGCCCAGAGCCCACGTGCCCTCTCAATTTTTTAAAAGGAGATTCAACGGGTTGTTTAAAAATAAAAATTTTAACATCCAAAATTTAGAAATAAAAATTTTAACGTGTGATATTCAATTCATTTAAAAAGTATAATTTTTTTCAAAAATACTTATCAAATAAATAAATTTATCTATTTAATATGTAAACAAATAAATTTATCACTTGACATTTTTATGCATTATATACAAACAGATAAATTTATTTGTTTACATATTAACACAAATAATACAAACAGATAATGCATAAATATGTAAACAGATAAATTTATCTGTTGATGTATTTATACATTATATACAAATAGATAAATTTATCTGTTTACATATTAACACAAATAATACAAATAGATAAACATATCTGTTTACATACAAAATAGATAAAATTATCTGTTATATATATATATAAAACAATTATCTATCTTGATAATGTTGACCAAAATAAAAGACGATGAAAAGAACGATGATGATAAAGAAGATGATGAAGAAGTAAGAGTATTTTTGTTCCCAACACATTTCACGCGATAAACATAGAATCTTTTGTTGAGACATTTTTATAAGAATGAACCTTGCACGTTAAAAAACTTTTGTTGCATGAAAACTAATACACACTTTTGTTGCATGAAAACTAATACACAATATAAGATCTAGACTTCTCACTAGTTTTTTGCTTTTTAAATTTATATTTTTTATTTATAAAAATAATTTTAAAAAAATATAACTATACAAAATTATGTTTGTGTGCCCTCCTAAATTATAAAAAATACGTGTTATTCTTATTTTTTGAACAAAAAAATTTGCAATCAAGAATCTTAAAATACCATTATTTTAGAATATTTTACTTTTAATACATATAATTTATGTATTGAATTTTTTTATTGTGCTAAAATTAAATTCTTAAATTTGCTTTAATTTCTTTTTAGCTAAATTTAAAGTCTTTAATTTATCCTAACTAAGGTGGTAAATAATAAAAAAATTTAATAATTTATTTTCTTGAATTTTGAAAATTTTAATGTTAAAGAGTAATAACTTTTAAGAAAAATTAAATATTACAAAAATATGTTAAAAAATTAAATTTAAAAATAGGTCACTCCAAAATCAAAGATGAAGACTAATTTCAAAATAAAAGGCTTTTTTGGCAACCGAAATTTAATTCAAACTTTTTGTTTATTCTTTTAAGCCTAATAAGAAAAAAAAACTTTGATTGATTAAAAAAGTGACTTTAACCACCAATATACAAATACAAATACAAAATATGATTTTTTGACTATTATTTTTTAAGATTTTAAGCAAAAAAAACTCAAAATAAATTTAAGACAAAGCCAAATGAGACCGAAATCAGTTGGTGGGGGGGGGGGTTGGGGAAGTGGAAGGGGAAGGGGAAGTAATGCCCCCTCTTAGTGAAACGTACACCACTTAAAGCACCGCATGCATTGCTGCATCTCACATATCCTAATATTACTTCTATGATATTTTCTTTACTTCCGTGCAAAGCATAGTTTTACTGTTAAGACTTGTAAAACTTGTAAAATGCAGAAATTCAAGTAGTTTAGGCAGTGTATGTAGAATTATTGTATTTCCATTGCGCCAAAACAAAAGAAACTGGGATCTAACTAGTAAAATGAAGCATCATCAATGAATCCATGTTCATAGAACATCAAGAAATAGAAAATTCGAGAAAATCTGCCAAATGAGCCCCCTCGTCACTTTCATTTCATGCCCAACATTTTTCTATACACTTTCAAAACAAGAATTCACAAGAAGCTCCTGTTAGCACCTCCTGTATGTAAAAACTACCTCGTAAATCAATAAAGATGAATGAGACATCTAAACCTAGTAAATCAGTAACCATTTCTCAAAAGCTCATCAACGACATTTGATTAGTTCGTTCAGAGCCTTTTTCGAGCGAATCCTTACCTAAAGCAATCCCTCCCGGTTGGAACGAGGTTGGTCATAATTTGGTATCAGGAGAAGTATGTCAGTTAGGTTAGAACTGTCCAACATAAATCAAGTCCAGGATTGTGTTAGTCATGGCAAGCCCAGACAGGGCTCGCTCTCAACAGTACCAGACCGAAATAAGCAGTGGCTCACTGCAAACCACAAGGCCTACTAGTTGCGGGAATGGAGGTTGCTCGGTGGAGAGATGGGTGGATTATCGTATTGTTGTTGACGACATTGCCCGATGCTGCTGCTTTTAACAGTTTGCTCTAAAAGGTGAACAAGGGAGACGAAGATTTCCATCCTTGTAACGTCCCTGTTAGCCTGTATTCAGGAATAAATGTTTTTAAAAAAAACTGGTGTACAAATAAGACAATGGTAGAAATAGCAATTGCTTTTGGTATGCAAAATGAATAAATCTTCCATGTTACAAGAGAACATATTGTTAGGCGCGGGTCGATCCTAGTTTTTTTTTTGGGGGCGGTGGGGGCTGCGCCGAATCCAACCCACGTCCCAACCCACTTCAGAAACACTATAGTTTTTAATGGATTTTGGGTTGATAGGCCCGAGCTTAAATGCTCATGGACAAGTGAAATTGTTGGGCCCATTTTTCTCCTTATGAACTGATTTTGGGTATCTATATTCGCTAATTCTGATTAGAATTTTCCACCCTCGTTTTTGTATTGCTTTTACAGTGAAATCCTCACAACTTCGTGGGCATATCTCTTGCTTTTGGTGAACAATGTAAATCGTGTATTTGTGTGCGATTGCGTTATTCTTTTGGTTTTTGTTTTCGTTTTCTGCCACAAGACATACATAACTAATACCAAGTAATACGAAATTAAATACCCTACAAAAACTGCAAGAAACATGAGGGACGCATATCCAGATCAGAGAGAGAGGGGCGGAGGTATTCCCAAACTCAAAATACTCCTTTCAACTATTTTGAGGTCTACGCAAGGAATCTCTCTTAAATATGGTTCGAAAATAAAATTTCTATGAAATACCTTTACAAATTTTTCTTAACCACAAAAATAAAATGCCACAAACGAGAAGACTACGTGGTTCAATCAAGCCCATTGATCCAATAGCCTAACAAGCAACTAATATAAATCATCCCTGCAATAACTGCAAACTGAAATTTTGAGTGATGCTCTAGTGGCGTTTCAGAAGAAGACAATTATGCCAGTGTTTAACAGGCACGATGAAAGTTGGAAGTCAACTAAGCTCACATCATAATTGTGGAATTAACTAAAATTTGGTATTTTTACTTTAAAATATCACAAGAGATTTGGAAACACTTCATCATTTCAGAAAAACATTGAAGGGGTCCTCCATGGAAAAGTTAGGGAACAAAAGCCTACAACACTCATGGTAGACAATAGACATGCATCAAAAAGGCATGACAAATAATGGTTTCTTTCTTTTTTTTGTTTCTCTCTTTTTTCTTTTTCTTGGATTAATTTGGGTGGAGTCCTATTTTTAGAAGTTAATTAGGGATAATTCCTAATCACGTGTTATATATTCCTTTAAGTCCCATTTCAAATATCTATTTGACTTTTAGACAAATTTGTCCCGGTTATGAATATGGCGTAATCTATAAATATGGACAAACATATAATCGGTGTAGACGTTATCGGACATATTTGATTTGAATATTTGCTTCTGTCATGAATGATTCTATCAGATCTTCTTCGATCTTTTTTTGCTACCCTCAATGATTTGCTTCATTGAATATATATTGTTCTCATTTTGTATAGGTCTCAGAGGTTGTCGGGCAATGAGTTGGGTTCTCATTTTTTTCATTTTTGTTTAGTGTCTGGATTTCTTATAGAAAATAAGAATTTTTATTTCCCAGTGTTTTCATTCTATGTTCATAGTTTTTTTATTATCAATTTTGTGCTGTAAGTCAGTGATGATGATGTCTTCATTTGCTGTGTACCCTCCATTTTTTGTGTCATTGGCTAGACTTTATTTTTCTTTCTAATTTTACAGTAATTTTCATTGTGTTTCTATTTACTCACGAGGAAAATGAGAACTTTTAGTAGACTTCATTCGAATCCAAATACGAGATCTTCGTGGGATGAAGTTCCAGTTTGGTAGCCAGTTTTATACCTGATGTTGTGTATTATTTCTTCACTCGCCTGGCTCTTTGTTAGAGGGTAATTTCGGAACAATATATTAAAATGGGACCTATAACAAAACTACCTTTGAAATGGGATTTATCTCTAAATAAATTTCTAAATAAGGACTTGTGACGGAATGACCCTTTTTTTTTTGTGGGTTGGGGGGGGGGGGGGGGGGGAAATGAGTTTTCTAGCATTTTAGAGGACCCAATTCAATTCAACATCAGGCTTATGCACGACTGAGTTACATGGACAACAACCAAATAAAGCACATTCGTAAGCTCAACACAAGACAATGATGTCAGCTGCCAGCTTTGGATTGAAGAGTTAATAATGGGTTTACGTGGCAATTACCATGCTGTCGCAGACCCTCCAAATCTCTGGATCAAACTTTTTTCGACATTTGTAGAACTATACTAGACAATAATCGGAATTTTTTTTCCCAAACATGCTCCATTTTCATATTTGTCTATGAGTCCCATTTTCTTATGCATACCCTCCTCTCCCTCCCTCCGTCCTGGTGGAAACCTAGAAAAAATAAGGCACCATTCTGGGCGCAATGAAAAGTTAACTGGCTATGCTGACATACCATGTGCAGTGGGCACCATCACTTGTGTCATAAAACGACATCACATCAAATGGCTGGCCTGATTACTGAGGTCAATACCAATATTTGGCCCAACATCACACCCTTAGGCTATGTTTGCTTGATTAGAATGGACAATGGAATAAGATTCTGTCAAAATATCCATTCTAGTGTTTGATCAGCCAAAAATTAATGAAATGTCAATTCCAATAATTAGTGATATACAGTACGAAGGACCATTACTACCAGTTCATTTCATGGAAATAAAATTTCCAATTCAACAGCAGCTGGACATAAAAAGAAGAAACAAACAGGCAAACAAACTTCATGCTTTTAAAGGAAAACACAGTAGCCAATGAATGCCAATGGTTGGAGAGTTCTGAGGCTTCAATAAAAGTTTCACATGCATGGGATGGGTGCTCATAAATTATATTGGAAATGAAACAGAAATTGAATAGTAAAAGGACATGCCATCATATGTTGGACGTGGCGATGAGGGTGGTAGGTGGGCGATAAAGTTGCGTATAAAAAAATTATTATGTGCTAAGAAACAATATGTTCATACACCATCAGAAGGCCAGCTCCACTTCCTAGTTCCTACTTAAGCAGTGAGGTAATTGGAAGCAAAAACATTGACAAGAAGCAAAACTTATGTCCTATCAGAAGCATAAATGAAGCATACAATTGTCAAATGAATCCAGAACTCTGGGTAGGTGTTACCTCTACTGCAAAACGTGCCCAGATCTTGTAATTCTGAGCTTCCATCACCCCCTTCAGGATGGTTAATCCCAATCCTCTAATTATATCAGCTATTTCCAAAAACAAACCACGATCTTCACAAAGCATCTGTCACAAAAAACATGATAAATTTAAGAGTATATAGAAAGATCAAGTTTGACGTGTGAGCATCGTGCCTAATCAGTTAATGAAGAGGTTCAAGGATAAAGCATAAAATTTGAATAAACAGGATAGGATGCCAGTCACTACCTTCACAAGCATTTGACGAGGTGGATTCAGATCCTCAACTATAATAGGGAAGACCATAGATTGTGAGCCAACTTCATATGCCCATGTTCTTCCTCCCTCAAAGTTGTCTTTTAATAGTAGCCCACTGTCCTTACTAAGAATCCGCTGTTTGATGTAAAAACATAATAAGGCATCATAGGAGCATTCTTTAGTTCAACCATTTTATAATTCAAGTAAATAATGGAAATATATAAGTCAAACAAAATTCTAAACTGAAACCTATTTAAAATTGTTGTCATCATATTTTTAGTAACACCCCCATAAGCAAGGTATTTAAATCCAAAAAATATTAGACAACACATTTTCTCCTCTTCCCACAAATCCATTGTCCAATTTCCTGCAATGCATGGCAATTTTTTCCATGAAGATAAAGAACCAAATCCAATGAGAACTGCAGTAAAGATGGCAGTACTCTCTGTACCTTGGACTCTCCGGTTTGTTTTAGTTTCTCAGCATGATTTGTGACACTTTGCAAGAAAAGCATATGCTTAATGGTACGTTCCAGTAGCGCATCAATGCTACACTGTTAAATCATGTGAAAAGGGCAGCATCAGTACTTGACCAAAACAAACCGTTTGGCATAATCGATTATTTGCTTATTTTATTTTGTTTATTTTGTCTTTGGTGAACTTTCCATCGTTTGGTCCAATTATTATACTTTTTCTAACTCCTATCATCGAGACGAGGAAAAGTAAAAAAAAATTAATCAAAATATAAAAAAGTTCAAAAAAACAAAAATAAGCAAAAACAAGCGAATAAGTTAGATTTTGTGTTGCTTATTTTTTACTTTAGTGAACATTTTTCATCTTTTACTCAATTTTTTTTTTTACTTTTCCCGTTCTTCTCATCGAGACGATCCAAAAAAGTAAAAAACAAAAAAGAGTTAACAAAAAGATAAAGTCAAAAAAAGACAAATAAACAAAAAACTGAAAATATATCCCAAAAGGGGTTTAAAGTTTTAATAACAAGAAATTGTGAAAAATGGAGGAGTTATTAAAAGAAATCACCTTTGCCCCATTTGGTACAATTTCCCTCAACTCTTTCATACGATCTTGGATCATCTGGCGATCTTTTGGCCTGGGTCTAGGGTTCTCACCTGGTTTAAGCCTTTTGCGGTTTGATTTGCTGCCTTCGTCAGGCCTCTTAGAATATGCAGTGAAGCCACTACAATTGTGCTTCAGACTACCCTGTTCGACCCACGAACTGATTTGAGATCCACAAATGGAACTGGTATGGGAGTAGTTGCCCGCGTCTTCCTTGCTACACTCAGATTTAAAGGAACACGATCCTACTGCAACAAATTTTGCAAGAGACTTAGGAAGCCCAGATAACTCTTCTTGCGCCTGATCAAACACATTAACTCGACCATAGGAGGGAGAAGCATTAGAAACAGAAGAGCTACTAATCTTTGACAGTGTTGTCCGGCAAGACAAACTGTCATCTGAGCTCTGCTGGGCAGTTGTGTGAACCCTATTTACAACAGCATCTAATAGATGGTCAGTGGCAGTCTCACAGAAAAGACCACTGTATAATTTGGAATCTGCATCCTGAAGATTTGAAGATGTAAAATTATTCTTATTGAAAGTTTTAGGGTTAGTATCTGGTTCACTGCTAAGAAAATTATTCCAGCCATCATTAAATAGTTTGTTCTTGAAATCCATACCCAGAATATCAAACAGGTCATCCCCCAAAGGTTGGCCACCTTTGTTCCCATTTTTAGCATTTTGTGATCTTGGACTCTGATTTCCACAGTCATGCATTCCGCTATCAATTTCAAAACAAGACATGTTCTCGCTCAAATTTGTATGCTCATCCAGATGGGCTAATGGGATGTCAAGGGCGTGAAATAAATCATTTTCTCTTCTTTCTTTTCTCAGAGCCACCTCAATTTGAGAACAATGGTCATTTGTAGAATGATGTCCGAAGTTAGATCTCCCAAAAAGTAAGTGATCGGATGCCAAATGATCCGTCAGATCAGATGTAGCTACCTCCGTTTTAGAAGAACCAGCATTTAGCCCAGTGGCAGCAGGTTGTGCACAAGATATATCAATGCTAGTTGACCCGTGCACAGTTGGAAGAGAACACGGGTTTAACATTGAATTTGGATCACTACTACCTCCACTGTGCAACTGACCACCACTAGAACATAAGCCTCCATTTGTTCTCAGTTGAGGCATCACAATCCTACCAGACGTGCTCGAACTGTTGTTAACATGCTCCTGCAGGACAGGATCTGACAAAATCCGCTCTTCCATTAGAGTAAAATTGCTATAATTTGCAAATGCCAGACCAACAGCAAGTTGTTCATCAATTCCAGACCTACGGTTGGACAAAGAAACCTGCTGATTAAGCCACAGCTCTGGGTTCAACGAGATGACTTTGGCTTCTGCTTTCACATTCTCAAGTTGGTTACTGAAAGGAAAACTTGGTTTCATTACTGGAATTAGGCTTGGCAAGCAGAGGTCGTCATGGGATTTAACCACATTTAGGGCCGGTTTTGGAGTTTGAAATGTTGCAGTGCCTTGCATATTATTTTGAATCTGTCTGATTATAGAATCAGAAGGCTGACCAAAAAGCCCAAAAGCCTGAGATGGGATAATTTTCTGGTTGCAGCTGTCAGCAACAAAAGGAACAGATTCTTTCGCCTTATAATTGCCAGATGGATCAGCAGAAACCGATCTTGTAAGAAAGACAGGTACCCCAATCTTTGAAGCAGATTCTTCTGGGGTGTAATAATCAGATAATAGAGCACCAGGAACACATCCTAGTTGATGAATTAAACTCTTCACATCATTCACAAATGCCATATTCTTCATAATCTGAGGAAGCATAGATGGCCAAATTATCAGAAAACTTTCAAGCATGAAAATTTGTTAAACTTCTTTAGCGTATTATTTCCGAAAATTTTAATTTAAATTATACTATAATAAAACAATGATCTGAAAAAAAATATATATACTATAATAAAACACTGATCTGAAACCAAACCAAGAGTTTACCCATCAAGTTGACAGACTCGAAGGTCATATATAAGAGAAGAAACGGCTTAACTCCGAGTATAATTCATGTAAAAAAAGTTAATTCAAACATCTTGCTACCACCAAACAGACAATGAAACGGTAACATCACAAGATATACTTGCATATTATTGAAAAACTTGAGCATTAGAACATTTGAGCAAAAGGGCTTCTATCCAAAAGCGGGGGGAGG